>OZ005654.1:153402286-153652286 GCA_963930645.1 Salticus scenicus
TAATGGTATGGTAAACTTAGGTATTCATGAAAATTTTCTACTTTAAATGTGACATTTTTGCACTTTGAAATATAAGGAATCTGAAAATCATAAAATTGTTATGATATCAATCTGTAAATTACCGTAATTTTGCGTATATAACCCGCGAGTAATCTATAAAAAAAACCTGACTTTGTATGTCTTGCGGGATATCATCTGGTGCGGGGTATCTATCGTGAACAAGGAGAAAATCACAGCATCTCTAGTGAAGTAGCTGAATGTGTATTAACGTTTGGGACTCTATTATTACTATCAAAACGATAAAATCTGGATTTAAAAAAATCTTCTATAATTTTCTTATAAATTGAATAAAGGTGTTAATCATTAGAAGTTACTCCAGTTTATAGTAATTTATATAGAGACAAAGACTAATAATAAGTTATGATTATTTGCTCTTTCATTATAGGTAAGTAAATTTATTTGTTTATTATTTATACTTATTTGTATATTTGTTTATTATTTGTATCTTTTCCTACTTATTACCAAAGTAATAGCAATTGGTATTGAAATTACAAACGGCGATTGCCGACCTTTAGAAGTGCGGACTATCTTCTAGTGCGAGCTATCTTTCGGTTATAATTATTTTTAGATAAATTTTTTATGCTGCGGGTTACCTTCCGCCGCGGGTTATATACGCGAAATTACGGTAGTTGAATTTGAACTGCATTTACACCTGGTGATGAAATTGAAATTGTTTTTATTAAGTATTAATATTTAATAAATACTACTTAACCAGCTGTCTGCAATTAAATTTTTCTCTGTGACATTCAAGATGTTGAAGAATTTTAATGGGTTTAGTGATTGTTTTTGTTGATAACAAAATTCAGTGTTATATGAGGACACTAGCCAATAATTTGTACCAAGTTGCTCCTTTGATTACATCAGGTAACCTCAACATGATGCAACTGGACGTTCCATCAAGATATCTGTATATACTTCGAGGTTCACAAAATCCTGGTTAAAAGTGAACTAGGTAAAAACACTTCAAAGACCATCTCATAGTGTCAACCTTAATCTAATAAAAAACTTATAGGCATTCTAGTATGATTTTTATAAGAATGGGTGGCAGTATAGCAGCAGGTCTGGTCTATAAATAACAATTACAAATTTCTGTAAAAACATTACTTCAGGCACCTTCTAATCCCTTTTGATTCTATGAATCAATGATTGAAACAAGTAATAGAAAAAAAGGTTCCCACATTACTCACTAAAGAATAAAGCAAACGACTAAATTTTTTTCCAATTTTTAACTCAATGATACTTTCTGTAGTTTTTTGTTAAATGTTACATAATGTAACTTAACTTGCATGTATTTTTGCTCCCAGTTCTTTATGTCATTAAGTTACCTTACATCTTATATGCATTTCATAAAAGTATTACATAAATTTCTAGTTTTATTATATATATATATATTTCATCTTCAGCTGCACCTTCTAAATCAACTATAGAACTACAACACTTTAAATCACATAATTTTAATTCATGTACCATAGCGATTGTCAAAATTCAGAAAAATAAAAGTGAGCGTCTATTTCTCGAATAAAAATTTATGCAATATTACAATACCATTTATCCATATGGCCTAAATTCCGAATACTTTAATGAAACTATTAAAGCATATTCTAACATCAACCCTCTACATGATTATTCGACTATTTATGCACAACTCAATCACAAAATTAACAAAACTTCTAGAACTAAACGAGGTAATAAAAAAACAGATTTAATCTTTTCTAAAAGTGCCATTATTAAACTAATTTCAGATCTACAGACTAATTACTTATCTAAATATAACTGGTTCATTGTTTGAAAATTTATTTTTGCAATTAAAAAGAAATACTTAGTAAATTTTCATAATGTCTTTCAAAGTCAATCCTATAATAAACATTTTTCAGACATTTTTTATGATATTATAATGTACAAAATCAAACAATTTAATTTAAAAATTAATAAAAAGCCCAACAAAATTAAAACAAATACTCAATTAATTGTGACTTTTACAAATAAAATATTGAATAGTATTAACATTACGTCTATCATAAATGACAAAGAATGTTTGTTTCCAATTAAAGATTTAAATCTATCTCGTACCTTCAAATATCCTCTTCCTCTTGGCCGAAAGATATTCAATTATAATTCTGTATCTAAGTCTACCTCTTTTACCAACACTGTAACATGTAAATGCACTGATCCTTCTTTCTCAAAATATATTGACAGAGACCATGGACACATTATCACTAGTAATCTTAGTATTATTGATAATTATCAATTAAAAAAATTCATGGAATTTGGTACCAAATTTAGACTTCCAGTTAAAACTAGCATTCCACAAATCTTTCAACATTTTTCTTATGACCTAGATTTATTTATTTATAAAATATCTATTACTCATAATAAACCTATTGCCTACTTCTCTCAATGGAAAGTTTTAGTGTTACAAAAAATTAAAAATGCATTATTTATCAATTCTTCAAATCTGGTGTTTTTTAAAAAATTTATCAGACCTTAGTAATATCATTTACAGTCTTTTTCAAGAATATAAAACTCAAATTAATCTTCCTCACAATTTTAAAGCAGAAAAATTTAAAACACTTCTTAACTTTGTTATCCATAATAATTATATCTTCCACAACAACAATATCTATTTGCAACAATTAGGAATCCCACAAGGAGGTTGTAGCTCCAGTATTTTGGCAGATCTCTATCTTTAGTATTATGAAAAGCAAATTTGCAATGATGATGATCGATTTTATCGTTACATAGATGATATTATTGTATTTTATCTCAACAAGCACTCACAAAATGACTTTTCCTTAAATTATCCACTTAATTTAAAGCTAACTCAAAATACTCTAACTAATCAATCAACTTTTTAGATATGAAAATAATCATTGATGGTAATAAAATTTACACAGATATCTATGACAAATGGCAAGATTTTAGTTTTAAAGTAAACTTATTTACACATATTAATTCCTGTCTGCATCTTTCAGTATTTAGAAACATCATCATTAACCATTTATTTCGAAGTAATAATTTATGCTCTGTAAAGTTTAAAAACAAGAATATTAATAAACTGATCACAGCCAGTGCTAAAATGGGTTTTCCTAAAAACTTTGTTTTTTCTATTTTATATCCTTAACCATGTCTCTGTCAGTACATAAAAGAAAAAGCTGTGTACACTTTTGTGTATATTAACAAAAAAAATTATAAAATAATAAAAGGCAATAAAAAAGGTAGCGGTTAGGTGGGCAGATGTTTGATTACGGAGGTGGGGTGGTGGTGTAAGGCTGGATGGTTGGGTGGGTTTGTGAAATTAAATTAAAAAAAAAAAATAAATAAATAAAAAAGCGGAAGGCTTGTTGCATTTACTTTGTATTACTATGCAAACTTTCTTTTTCAAATAAAATTTAAGTTTCTTCCTTTTTGTGTTGTCAACTATTCTTAAAATTCTAATCATACTATAAAACACAACGTAATCAGTCAGTGAATTTCATTGTTGCTTCTTGGTTTTATTGTTATTTATCTGCATTGAAATTTTGCTTTTTTAAATCCATATGACTCTTCTGGTCGTGGCAGGCTGGGTGAGTGTTGCCGGCGTGAAACTAGTTTAACCCCACAAGTAAGTCACAAGTCTTGCCGCCATCCGAACTCAATTCTATTACATACACTCAGTCAATCTTTATCACAATTTCCATTTTATCCTAGTTGATAAATCATACATTTTGAACACTTTAATAAATTTAAAAATTGACTGTAAATTGTGATTATGTATACATAGTCCAAAAAGTCTCTAAATTTAGTTGAAAAATTACAGATTTTATAGAACTATAATATTTAAATAAATTTCAGGCCTGCCTTGCAGTGATTTTTTACAATTTTTGAGCCAGCATTCTTTTAGTTAAAATATGCAGATTTTATGAAAGAAGTATGATTAAATTTATTTTTATTTATTTATTGTAAATACATATATATTATTTTAAACCTTTAGTACTAAATTCTTTTTTTCTTTCTTTTTAAGATTTTGAATATAATGAAGCTCTTCTTTATCAGTTATGTGATATGGGTTTTCCAGTCGATGGTTGTAAAAAAGCCTTATACTACACCCAGAATGAAGGAATTGATGGTGCTATGAACTGGGTTATGGAGCATATGAATGATCCTGGTAGTTTTTTTTTTTTTTTTTTTAATTATAAATATAAAGTTTGACAAGCTAAGTTTTTAATTGCCTGTTATGCAGAGTAGTTAAATTAAAAAAAATATTTTTTAGTTTAATTGCTGTGCGTATTTTATTTAATAGTAAAATTTTCTGTTGTTCTTTTTTTCAATATGGTAATATTAAAATCTTTTGAAAACAATACTTTTATTCAGGGTTCTGAAATTAACAGTCGTCTGTTGGTCTGGGACCACAAAAATATTTAACAGAGTAGCAAAATATAAATTCTGGTGGTCCATCAAATTATTCTTTTTTTTTTTTTTTTTACTTTTTTCTGAAATTGCCTATAAATGTGTCATGTGTCACAGAATAGTATGTTACAACAATAATAAATGTACTTTATTATAATTGCCAATATCACCTGTTCTCTGTAATTTTTCATTTATTTTCACTTTAATAACTTTTTTACTTTTGATATTTAATGTAATACATTTATGGTAAATATGGGGCATTTTGCTTTCTTTATTAAAGAATAAATTGCTGATTTATATAAAACTTTATTTGGATTTTTAAATTAATTTAGAAATAAATAAATAGATTAATAAAATAGTTATATTTGCCTTGTAAATTTATTTTATTTAACAAATTTTTAAATATTTTTTTTTTATTTAATAGAATGGGCGAATGGATCAGTAAAAATGTGTATGGACCAGTGAAATCTTAAAATTACTGGTCCTGTGGGCCAATGACTTAATTGTCTTCATTTGTACATCTTCATTTATTGCAATTTTCTGATTCTCATAATAATAATAATAAAAAAAAAAGAGACTTCATTTGTAAAATTGTTTTGCTGTGTTGGCCTTGATTTTTTCCTATTATAAGAAATATTAATAGCTTTTAAGGTATTCAGAATATCTTATAAGTCATTTGTGGTTAAAAAAAAAAAAAAAAAAAAAAAAAAAAAAAGGGGGAAAGGAAGGGGGAAAAAAAAGAAAGTCTTCATTATAGTACATTTTTTCAAGTAAGTTTTAAGATATTTACAAAAAAAAAAAAAAATAATAATAATAATAATAATACATTTTTACAAATATTTTAAAGCAGCAATGTTTGAGTAATAAGGATCTAAAAGGGCAAATTGAAGCTGTATAGTAGTTTTGGAAAATTCAAATTCATAAAAATAATGTATCACAAATTTCTGAAAACAACTCTTTTATGAAATTCAAATTCATAAAAATGGCCCTTTTTTATAAAATCTCATAAAAAAAAAAAAAAAAAATCTTTTAACATTTTCTACAATCAAACCCTGTTTTTAGTAATTATTAATGCATATACTTGGTTCAGTAAAATATTATATAGCTTTATATTGATATAAAATACATATAGTGTTTGTCAAAATTAAATGATTTGCAGTATTTTAATATCCCAATCCCAAAATAGTTTTCTGTTTTGAAAAAAGAGTGGATATAAATTTTTCTTAGAATAATATGCAGGTTGATTTAAGACACATGTCTACTTCTTACAATTTTCTCTTCTCTGCCAACCAAATCTCATGTTATCCTATGAAAATTTGTTAACAGAATTACTCATTACTTAATATATACAGGGTGCAAAGCAAAGCCACGAGGAAACCTTTATTTCAGCAATTATTGGTTGCAGACATATACTTCTAATTACAAAATGTTTTTAAAAATGCAAGCATTTGTGATATAGCATGATTAAACTTGAAAAAAATCAGTTTTTTACAAAAACTTTTTATACAGTCCCCTGGTCCCTATGGTTATTATAATAGTGAATGTTCAGACTCATTCTAAGAAATATAACACAAAAAGTTTAACTTCTGTGCACATTTCTTAAAAATTGTAGTTTTTTTTTTTTTCCTTAAGTATCTAAGATAAAGTAGATAAGCATGTATGTATAATTGTGGTACTCGTACTCTATATTACCACGATACTGATGATTAAAAACTGTTTTTCATACTTTGTACTTACACAAAAATACATATATTTATAATAGCCTCTTTAGTAATACAGAAAATGTTCACATTGTATCATTTGTAAATATATATATATATATTGTTTATTGTTCCAAAAAAGATATATATATTGCTTGGCTTCTACTGTGCTTAATAGATCATCTTTATTATATATATATATATATATATGTAATAAAGATGATCTATTAAGCATAGTAGAAGTCAAGCAACAGATACAAGATCACTGAAACACCAATGACCAATAAGATTTAAAAAAAAAAAAATTTAACAGTGGATGAAATACACTAATGTAAAGAAACTAGATCAATAAATTATTAAAGGAAGTTGCCAACTATACAGTTATTTTTAAATAATCCAGGGCCAGTGAAAATACACTGTCGCAAAACTTCACAACACTACAAGAATCATAATACAAATTTTAAATCAGTAAATAACATATTGAAAAAATTAGAGAAATTACAGAAATAATACAAATTGTAAGAACGCAAATGCAGCTTTAAGCAAAGTGTATAATACAGAAAATAGTGTTAATGCCAATTTGAGACAAATCTAAATATATGAAATTCATATATTATATAATTTAAATGACATAAAGCAATAAGTTTTATTAAAGTCAAAATGCATTCAAAATTTATGCGCAATTGCAGCAGGTTTAATTTTAAATGTAAATATAATAAAGATGATCTATTAAGCATAGTAGAAGTCAAGCAACAGATACAAGATCACTCAAACAACAATGACCAATAAGATTTAAAAAAAAAAAATTATCAGTGGATGAAATACACTAATGTAAAGAAACCAGATCAATAAATTATTAAAGGAAGTTGCCAACTATACAGTTATTTTTAAATGATCCAGGGTCATTGACAAAATACACTGTCGCAAAACTTCACAACACTACAAGAATCATAATACAAATTTTAAATCAGTAAATAACATATTGAAAAAATTAGAGAAATTACAGAAATAATACAAATTGTAAGAGCGCAAATGCAGCTTTAAACAAAGTGTATAGTACAAAAAATAGTGTTAATGCCAATTTAAGACAAATCTAAATATATGAAATTCATATATTATATAATTTAAATGACATAAAGCAATAAGTTTTATTAAAGTCAAAATACATTTAAAATTTATGCGCAATTGCAGCAGGTTTAATTTTAAATGTAAATATAATAAAGATGATCTATTAAGCATAATAGAAGTCAAGCAACAGATACAAGATCACTGAAACACCAATGACCAATAAGATAAAAAGAAAAAAAATTATCAGTGGATGAAATACACTAATGTAAAGAAACCAGATCAATAAATTATTAAAGGAAGTTGCCAACTATACAGTTATTTTTAAATGATCCAGGGCCAGTGACAAAATACACTGTTGCAAAACTTCACAACACTACAAGAATCATAATACAAATTTTAAATCAGTAAATAACACATTGAAAAAATTAGGAGGAACAAAGTAAAACTAGTATAATAATCGCTAAATAATATTTAATAAATTTGTTCAAGGGGTGGGGAGAGGGGTTATGCCCAGAAAAGGGAATCATTTTGCTTAGCATAGCTGCATG
Source organism: Salticus scenicus (assembly GCA_963930645.1). NCBI lineage: Eukaryota > Metazoa > Arthropoda > Arachnida > Araneae > Salticidae > Salticus > Salticus scenicus. The sequence continues at coordinate 153,410,049 of OZ005654.1, forward strand.
AAATTGTGCCTGTTCCTGTCTGTGACTTGAGGCAATTTCATCATTTGCTATAGATGTTGCCAATTTTTGGAGATAAACTTATCTGTTCCACTCGCTGGCTCTTTTATTGGTGATCCACTCATATATATATATATATCATTTAAGATGAAATGATTTTAAAAAAAAAATTAACTCTTGGTTGACCAGCATTTAGCTAACCAGAAAAATTCAGAAAATTCTTTTCCCCCACTTCCAATAAATTGTTTTAAAATGTTTGCAGCTATTTTAGAAAGCTTATGATTTCCTTTTTCAAATAATCAGTGTCGGATTTAATATAATACAAATTAATATATATATTTACAAAGGTAAAAAGGAAATAAATCTTAAAAGCTGTCGCTTATTTGGATGTAGTCTACCACGGACGTTTATTTGCTGTTTTAAAAACAAACGGAATTTATTTGAAAAGCAGAGGGGGAGAGGGTTAATTGAGATAGAGCACTTTTGTAATATTTTATGGTATGTATATGGGCTTAACCAAAATTTTGAAGACATATCCAGCAGGCAGAATTAAATAAAATTTTATATTTCGTTGAATCTTAAATTGGTGCTACATAGATTTTGGGATATATTGCTCAACAAAGATGGCACTGCTGTACTACAATTTAGTCCAGTTTACAGTAAGATAATACCTCAGCTTCTGTAATATCTTGAAGTTTAATATAATTACTTAGTAATAAATTTTTCAAAAATTTTATCTGGTGGCTATAGTGAAAAATATATATTCTTTTGCATTGCCTTCAACTTTATAAAAATAAGAAATGGAAATTAATTTTAAAGACTGTTTGTTCATTTTATTTATATATTTGTAGATTTCAATCAGCCTTTTAATCCACCTGGTGTAAAGAAAAATAATCCTGATTTTAAAGCTGATCCTGAAGCTACTGCGACTATTGTTTCAATGGGTTTTACTCCTATTCAAGCGGCTAAAGCATTAGAAGCGACAGTAAGTTTGATACATAAATAATATAAATTTAAATTACCCTCTGATACAGAGCTGGGTTTTTGACATGACGTGTCATAAACTGTCAAAAACCTAATGTAATAATTTTATTAGTGGTATTTTACTGTAAATCAAGCTACAAAACTGAATAAATCATAATTTATATATTATATGTAGTTTTGTGTTACATTAGTGTAATTATAATTAAAATACATATTCATATTTTTTGTGAAGGAAAATAGCCAAATATATTTGAAGCTATTAGATACGTGTTTAAACATATAAAAACCTCTTCACACACTATAAAAATAATGTATACTCATTTCAAAAGGATGTGGCCTTTCTTCTTCAGGTAAAAAAAGCCTCTGAGCAAGGGGGGGGGAAAAAGTGTGTACAAAGATTGTGTTTTTGAGGCAAAAGCAAGACATGGTCAGTCTTACAATTAGTCTTGTTAATTACATGGTATATCCATAAAGTTCTGTCTCAATAAGAAAGGTTGTTAATAGTATATTATTTCATGTATATTTTGTGCTGAATCAAAGTGCAGTTTATTCATACAAATTCGGTTTTCCTGAAAGTAGAAGCCTATTAATCATTAAAATGATGGGCGAACAATCTTAACATTGATCCTAATAACAGTAACAGGTGGAGTTGGTTGTAGATAATTTTAACAAGAGCTACTCACAAAAATATGTATTTCAATTCTCGCACGCAATCACTTAAGTCTTAATTTTGATGCTAACCATCAGACAGCTTTAATCTTCTCCTAATTTTTTTTCTATCAGTTTCGTTACATAATTATGATATTATCTTTATGTGTAAATGGCCAACTCATTGGTGGCAGTCAGATGCTGCACTCAGACCTGCCAAGTCATTAAAGGAACTGTTTAAATTTACGAGTTCTGAATTTGGGCACAAGTAATTAAAAAACAATTTTCATTAGCTATTTTCTATTTGAAGTTGCAATCATTTATTTTGGTAAATATCATTCATCTAAATGTTCTGCCCTTTTTGTATTGAATAATTTAACCATTATTTATTTAATCTTTTCATTACCGGAAATTATATTGCAGTGTTTATTTTAAAACATTTTAAAAAAGATAAATTGTTTTTGCCAGATAATCATTAAAAATAATTTATTGACTTGTTTATTCTATAATCATAGTTTATGGAGTGAAACAGGAAATTTAACTTTGATTTTTGTATTATTAAAAATGTAACTTATTGTGTAATAATTTTAAAGAACATTATTAAAATTAATCCTGCATTGTAAATTTTAAATATGATTTTTTTTTTTTTTTAATCTCTTCTTGTATATATATAATATCATATAAATTTTCATACGTACCTACAAATAATAATCTATTTTGTTCTGGCACACCCATAATACATAAATTAGTGTTCAATAACAGTAAAAAAGAAAAAAAATATATCATATTTTTCCCTCACTTGTAATTTCAGTTATTTTATATTGGAAGTCAGCTGATTAAATTGACCTATTTTTCTTTCAGAATAATGATTTAGGCAGAGCTGTTGATTGGATTTTCAGTCACTCTGAAGAAATGGAGATTGATTCACCAGACACAGAAACTGCTCCTGTTAAAGTCAATTTTCGTGATGGGTCCGAAAGTATGTCTCAATAACTCTTGCTTGTTTAAAAAAGACACTTCTTTTTTTCCTTTCCCTGAAGATATAAATTTAATTTAAGGTATCTGTCTATGTTAAAATTGTCGTTTTTGAAGAAAAATTCGAATTTCTGTTTATTATTCTGTTTTATAGAGGAATCTTTTAGGTTTCCAAAACACCTTTACTTTTGTTTGTGCGATAATTAGAACCACAGTTATAGCCAATTAAGTTACTTAACCCATTAGTAGTCGCTAGTTGGTCGATTTGCCGCCCATCTTTCAATGTTGCCAGATTTTTTTTATTCAATAGCCACCAAAAATTTTTAGACGTGGCATTTGATAAATACCATAACTATTGAAAACTTAAAGAATTCAAGTTTCATTAGAATATAGCTGATATTTTCATTTCTTTATTACCATTTCTTTTATTTGTAAAAGAAATGGTAATAAAGATTATAATAAAGATGATAATTAAGATTCTTATTGTTAAAGTTTTATACTAGGAGCAGAATGATCGAATCTGTCTGTTTTGACATAAATTTTAAACAGCTGTATGTCTGAGGGTTTTTTTTTTTTTTTTTTTGATAGTTTGTTTTACTGCAAGAAGCATATATTCATTTAATTTTAATATTGATGTTTTGTAAATACCTCTTAAGCTTATAAAGCTTTACTTAAATTTAAATTTGCATTATTTTACTCATTTTTCTTACAAACTTTCTTGTTGAAAAAAGTCTCGTGATTTCTGTTAAAAAATCTCCTGCTTTTTTGTCATTAGAAGTTGGCATCTCTGTTTATAGAATATTTGTGAAAATTATATATGTTTTCAAAATTTTAAGTCTCATTTTAACAAAAAATGTTTATATTTAACAATGTTCTGTGTTTTTGCAAAAAAGTGCTCTGAACGTAGACAGATACCTTAACTCCTTACCTGCCGACGAAAAATTACAAGATTTGCTTCCCAGTGCCACAGTTTTTCACACAGGTTTTTTTTTTTTTTTTTTTTTTAATATATACACTGGGGTGGTGTTGTAAGGCTGGATGGTTGGGTGGGTTTGTGAAATTAAATTAATAAAAAAAAAAAAAAAAAAAAAAGTAGATGGCTTGTTGCATTTGCTTTGTATTACTATGCAAACTTTCATTTTCCATTAAAATTTCAGTTTTTTCCTTTTTGAGTTGTCAACTATATTTAATGTTCTAATTATACTGTTAAACACAATGTGATCAATCGGTGAATTTCATTGTGGCTTCGTGGTTTCATTGTTGTTCATCTGCTTTGAAATTTGCATTTTTAAATCCATATGGTTCCTGTTCTGGTTGTGGCAGGCTGGGGGAGTGTTGCCGGCATAAAACTAGTGTAACCCCACAGGCAAGTCACAAGTCTTGCCGCCTGCCTCCTTCTTCCTACCTTGTGTTTCTTAGGTTGTTTTTTCATTAATTTTGATAAGTTTATGGTTTTAAGTTAAGATTTGTTGTTTTACTTTATTGATTCGTTTGTTTTGCAGGCTGTTAATTAATAGATATGGTTTCTTTAAATTAGTGTATTTCATCCACTGATGATTTTTTTTTTTTTTTTATCTTATTGGTCATTGGTGTTTCAGTGATCTTCTATCTGTTGCTTGGCTTCTACTATGCTTAATAGATCATCTTTATTATATATATATATATATATATATATAAGCATTATTTATTCTTGACTATTTAGAATAAACTCTAAACTTGGTTCCTAATTAACCTTGGTTCTTAAACTTGTTTCCTATTTTATACTGTAAACTCATGTTTTCTTTATTCAGCTATATAATTTTGCTGTTTTCTATGTTTTAATACTAATAATGTCTTATTTTTCTGTCTCCCTCTTCCTGCATGACAGGATACTAATTTACAGGAAAATACTAATTGAAATTTTTTATTCAATTAAAAATACCAACTTTAAATCACATATTGCACCTGCAATCTAATTTTTTCCTACATAACAATTTATAAGGTGAAAACTGAAATAATAACAAAGTTTCAAAGTTAATTATACAAGCTAAATGCTATATAGATTAAATTACAATTTCCTTATACATAAAAAAATAGCTCTGGGCTAGACTCTCATAACTTGAGGTCATTCAATTCAGGCTAAGCTATCAATAAAAATCCCATGTTATCAATAAAAGTTTATAGTCTGCCCTGGTTCCAAAATGGTGATTAAATAATTCATAAATTTGCCTTTGTAGTCTAACTTTGTGTTACACTTTATAATGCAGAAAGAGTAAACATGATATCTTTGAAGACAGAAAAACTTTAGCAAATTACTATATTTCATTAACAAATTGCCTGGCTGTAATCTTCAGCCAGGCTTCATTTTTAATTTCTGTATCATGTCGATAATCAAAGTATAAAATAAATGTTAGATCCCTGAACACTATGCCATTCTAATTAATGTATACAGTAGAGCGCCGATTATCTGAACACGTCGGGACAGACCCTAGTTCGGATAAGCAAAAGTTTGGATAATTGGACAGACAATTTAAGGATATTGTAACAATAAAAAAAACCTTCATACTTTATCCAGGCTTAGGATTGACAGCACCAATTTGTGCTGGCCTGTTTAAAAATAAAAATTTATTGAACTAAATAACAAATATCATAACTTAAACAAATATCATAAATGTTATTTTGAAGTTGTCTGATATATTTATGATCATCAAAATGGACGTTTATGTTCAATTTTGCCTTATTCTACCATGTTAAGTAAATTCCAAATAACTTACGAATTTTTTAAATTAAAAAATTCATAGTCAGGGATGTTTATGCCACTATCTTATATAATATTTTAAAATATTATTATTATCATTTATGTTTATTTATTTATTTTTTTTAACTCTAGAGATTATATTTTGATTATAATTTAAGCAATAAAGCCTTTGATGGCTACTTGCCTCAAAAAAGACATTCTTTTCAATGCTGCCATATCTCGAATTCTTCTTAGACATGTTAATTGAATAGGATCTGCGTCATTCTGCTGTTAGTCTTTTCATAGCTGTTTCCAAACATTCAAAGGCGAGAAATAGGCTTTTCGGATAATTTGAAGTTCAGATAAAGAAAAATAAATAGAGAAATAAACTGTTCAGTTAATTGGAGTTCGGTTAATCGGCGCTCTACTGTATATGTTAATAAAGAACTTTAATGACATATTTTTATTATATGCCAAGGCTACTATTATATTTAGTAAATTCAATCTTAGAAATTATATAATATTTAAGGACTTTTTCATTTATAATTTAGGGTATATAAGCATAATTTGTTTATAGAAAGGCATTTCAGAATTTTGTTGAGAATTTTAATAATTTTTTTTTTTTAAGTTTTTTTTTTTTTTTTTTTTCTAAACATGCCACTAAATAAGAATATTATTTGAAGCAAAATAGTGGGTATGTGGTCGAAGTATTATGGGTTCTTAAGAAGTTACAAAATTTGTTCTTTAAATTTTCTGCCTTATCCCTTTTTCATCCTGTAAAATTCTCTCCTTAATAAAATATTAACATGGTTTTAGTTTAAAATAATTCGGTTGAATTTATAATTTCTTTTTGTTTAAAATATTAAATTTTCTTTACAATTTTTATTTTATTTCAGAATATCGACTTGTTGCCTTTATTAGTCATATGGGAACCTCCACAGTTTCAGGACATTATGTGTGTCACATCTTAAAAGAAGGTCGTTGGGTTATCTTTAATGATAACAAAGTTGCCTTGTCTGAAAATCCTCCAAAAGACTTAGCATATATGTACTTATACCAACGAGTTTGAAACTAAGCTGTATTTATTTTCTTGCATCTCAAGACATTACGTGTGAATAACATTTCTATCTTGTATTAAATTATGAGTTTTATATGACTATTTTTATTTCATATTTCTTAACCTGTTTGTATAGTAAATTGAAAAACTGCATATTAAAAAGTTGAATTTATCATTACTGGCGTTTTCATTTATTAATAAAAGAATCACTTATGATACTTTGCTTTGATATAAATTACATCAGAAATCACCGGCATTTTACAACTTTTTTTCCCACTTCACTTCCTCCAGGTCTATGTATATTTGTGTATGGGCATATATATACTGTATATGTTGCATAAAATTTTATTTCGGTGTAGTCTTGTTTTATAAAATATTTTAAATAATCAAATACATATCAGTATTTTCAAATACTCTGTTTCAACATCTTTGTTTTAAAAGGGACAAAACATAAGGAAAGGATGCAAAATGTAGTGTTTCCCCTAAGTTTGAAAAAGAACAAGATGCTTGTACCTAAAAAAAGAAAAAAAAAAGAGGGATCAATGTGCGAGTAATAATAATAAAAAGACACATTTGTGTAGGTATAAAGAAGCAACTTTTACAGAAAGGACATTTCATTTTGTGATAAATAGGCATCAATATTGCAAAAATTTTATGTTTATAAATGCAGCCCTTAAGCAATTTTTGCCACTACTGTAATTGGCACCTTGGTTTATACATTTATGAATAATTTTTAGTTTCTTTGTCACTGTTGGGGGTTTAAAAAATCTGTCAGTTTCTAAAAGGTAAAAAAAGGTAAAGTACTATTTTTAGACAAGGAGGGTATGTTTTCGGGGTAATTAGGGCATATTTTGAAGGGACAAGAAGGACATGTTTTGAAAAGTAAAAAGGGTGTTCTTTACTGACCATCTAGGGTACTTATTGGGCAGTCAAGATGTAGCTTCTCAAAAGCTGTAGGGGAGACTACTGTGTTGTGTATTTGGGGGTTTGTGAGTTGTCCAAGAATTAAAAGTGAATCTTGCAGAGGCTGGAAAGTTTATTTACAGAAAATTCAAGAAGATTACAGGTGTAACAGGTCAATTGAAAAGTCCCCGGCCTGTCATATAGATGGCGCTACTAGAATTAAATCCACATGTTTTTTAGTTAGCCCTAACCCTCAAAAGATGCGTGTATAAATTTGACAGCTGTCGGATCTTTAGTTTGTGAATTATAGCATTTTGAGTGAAGCAACGTTTGTTATTGTGAAAAAAATGGATAAAAAGGAATTTCACGTGTTGATAAAATATTGCTTTTTGAAGGGAAAAAATACAGTTGAAGCAAAAACTTGGCTTGATGCCGAGTTTCTGGACACTGCCCCAGGAAAATCAACCATCAAGGATTGGTATGCTAAGTTTAGACGTGGTGAAATGAGCACCGAAGACGGTGAATGCAGTGGACGCCCAAAAGAGGTTGTTACCGACGAAAACATTAAAAAAATCCACAAAATGATTTTGAATGACTTGAAATTGAATGAAATAGCAGACTCTCTAAAGATATCAACTGAACGTGTACATCATATCATTCACGAATATTTGGGTATGAGAAAGATCTGTGCAAAGTGGGTGCCGCGCGAGCTCACTTTTGACCAAAAACAACAATGAGTTGATGATTCGGAGCAGTGTTTGAAGATGATCAAGTGTAATAAACCCGAGTTTTTGCATCGATATGTGACAATGGATGAAACATGGCTCCATCATTTCACTCCGAAGTTCAATCGACAGTCATCCGAGTGGACTGCACACGATGAACCCGCTCCAAAGCGTGGGAAAACGCAACAGTCGGCTGGCAAGGTTATGGCGTCTGTATTTTGGGATGCACATGGAATAATTTTCATTGACTACCTTGAAAAAGGAAGGACCATCAACAGTGACTATTACATAGCGTTATTGGACCGTTTGTAGGACGAAATCGACGAAAAACGGCCGCATTTGAAGAAAAAGAAAGTGCTGCTTCACCAAGACAATGCACCGTGTCACAGGTCAGTGAAAACGATGGCAAAAATCCATGAATTGGGCTTTGAATTGCTTCCTCACCCACCGTATTCTCCAGATCTGGCTCCCAGCGACTATTTCCTGTTCTCAGATTTCAAAAGAATGCTCGCTGGGAAGAAATTTTCATCGAATGAAGAGGCGATCGCCGAAACTGAGGCCTATTTTGAAGCCAAGGACAAATCCTACTACAAAAATGGTATCGAAAAGTTGGAGGGTCGCTATAATCAGTGTATCACCCTTGAAGGGAATTATGTTGAATAAAAAAAACTAATTTTGCCAAAAAAATGTGTTTTACTATGGTAGGCCGGGGACTTTTCAATTGACCTGTTATAAACAAAGTATTAACCTCAGTTTCACCACTAAATACAGCAAATTCATAGTACAAATTGTATCGGAGCATTAATACCCGATAATGCAACTGTATTTCCAAAGAGGCTCAGAACTCTTTATCCAGCAAATGCTTTGGTGAAATTCAACTAGACTGACTGATTTGACGTAAAGCAACTCCTTTAAATACCCACATAGAAAAATGTAGAACATTTCAGAAAGTCGTTGCTAAAAAAAAAATCATAAAGAAGCGAAAAAGTCACCAAATTTCGCGCCAAATCCATTACTGGCCTTAATGAGGCTTTTTAACTGGGTTTTAAACTATTTTAATGTGAAAACAAACTAGAAATGCTGAAATTAACATTTTATCACCTGACTAAGCCTCTTTGAATGAATTTATGTAAAAATAACTATGAATTATTTACAAATATGTAACACTACCCACATCACAAGGACTGCATGTCCCGGGCAGTACAACCCTTCGTCAGGAGGCAAAACTAAACTTTACAATGTAAAATACAAAAACTAAGTTGCGTATAACGATAAAATAACCATACAGATTGCAAAATTAAGTGAGAAATATTTACATTACACATATACAAATTTAGCAAATATTTACATTTTAAATTTGAACGTTTCCTTTAACTGTGGTGTGTGTCTAAACGATCATGATGAACCACCTTTGGTTTTGATGAAGGTGTTTTAGCAATTCTTACCATGACGTCATTCAATCTTTTTACAGGGTGGTGACAATCGGAGAAAACGGGGAAATCATGGAAAAATCAGGGTACTTTATCAATCTCGAAATATCAGGGAATTTTGTAAAAATACCCAAAAATCATGGAAATTTTCATTTTTGCCCAGCAAGCATGAGACTGAAAGATCCCCAAACATTATCTTAATTAAGATTTCACAGGATTGGCTGCTTTCTAGTTGAATCTCACAAAGTAAACATTTCAGAAAAAAAAAATAGTGTAACAACTTGAGGAATAAATTTGTCTTGATGTTAATATGTTGTGCAGTTAAAAAGAGTCATGTTTTTATAATTTTGTTAATTTCTCCAAAATTTTGAATTTTTCATTTTATTTTCTTTTTTGTAAGTGAACAAAGTAAAAATTTGAGATATTTTTGCTCATCAGTATAGTTTTATGAATTGCAGTGGTTTAGCAAGCATGTTACACAAGAGTGTGATATACACAAAATTATGGAATGTATATAATAGGTAACAAAAATCATGGAAATTTGTCAAAATTAGTCATGGAAATCATGGGAAAAATCAGGGAGCTTCTTTTCTGAATTTCTGTAGCCACCCTGTTTTAAGACTGTGTTGGGACCGTCTCTGTTACACTGTAGCTTGGGAGAAAGCCCTTTTCGTCGAACAGGGTTCCACAACCAAACTTTGCCTCCTCCTTCCTTGAATTCATGTTGTGTAGCCTTTAGATCATACCTTGCCTTCATTTTCTCCGTTGCCATGTGAATCCGCTCCCAGGTAAAGTTGTGTATGTCTTCAAATCGTGATTGGAGATCTTGGATGTACTCCTCGGGCGATGAAGGTGCATCTGGTGGACAACCAAACAGGAGATCACATGGAAGATGAAGTATGCATCTAAATAGTATCTGAGCTGGAGTATAACCAATGGTTTCATGGACAGCACTTCGACAGCCAGCAGGAACAATGGCAACTTCAAGTCCCAATCTTGCTGGTTCCTTGATACTAGAAGAGAAAGGCTATTCAGGATGGTGCAGTTAAACCTCTCAACCATGCCGTCTGACTGGGGATGTAGAGATGTTGTCTGGATTTTGTCTATGCTGAGTAGCTAACATAATCCTTTGAAAACAGCAGAGGTAAAGTTCGTACCTTGATCGGTATGAAGCTGGTGTGCCATACCTTGACACTCATTGCTACACTAGAACCTCTGCAACTGTGCATGCCTCTTGATCAGGAATAAGATACGCCTCAGGCCACTTGGTGAAATAGTCCATCGCAACAAAGATGTACTTATTTCTTCGGAAAGTCTATGGAAAAGGACCCAGGATGTCGAGTGTAATTTGTTCAAATGATGCTTTTACGTTATACCGTTGCAATCTTCCTCGGCTTTGTTTCTTTGGTCCTTTCTGTGCCACACAAGCATCACAGTTTCTACAACATTTCTCCACGTCCTCCCTTGCCTTGCAATAGTAGAAGCGTTCCTGAACTCTCTGAAGAGTTTTCATCACTCCAAAATGGCCTACGGTAGACCTACTGTGCAATTGTTCTAGAGCATCTGGAATCTTCGATCTTGATAGCAAGATCTGTCATCTGAAGTTCTGTCCATCGTCAGATTCCCATTTTCTGTACAATATTCCGTTACTCACAAGCAGAGAGTACCCTTACCCAGTATCATTTCGTGATGGGACTAAATGTGGAGATGTCCTGCCAGGTAGGTCTGTTGTTGGTCAACTCTTCGAATTGAAGTATTGACTTTGTCAGGATCTTCTAACTGGGCTTGTTTCACATCCTCATCACTCCAGGGGTCTTGTTTCGATGGCACTCAGACAGTAGCTTGGTGAGCAACTTGCTTTATCAGCAGATAATTCTCTTCAGCCTCAGTGCTGTACTTGCAATCTTCAGGGCAAGGCCACAAGGCATCTGGATTTTCACATAGAGCTCCTTCCCAATGACGTATTTCAAGGGTCTTCTTGATAGTTTCTTTAGGTTGTCTTACTGGGCAGCTTCATGTGATATACCCATCCCTTCCACAGCCCCAGCATTTAGACGTCAGATTCTTCGCTTGTTTCTTACTCTCACCATGGGCGTCGGCAGAATGGGGCAAGGGGGGCACTTGCCCCCCCCCCCCCCCTGGAAAATTCTACTAAGCATTTTTTCTTTAAATTTAAGACTATGCTATCAGAATTTTATGTAAAAAATATATTTTTTCAGGTTGTGCCCCCCCCCCCCCCTGAAATTTTTTCTGGCGACGCCACTGACTCTCACGACTGCATAATCTCCTGGTAAGATATGCCAGAATTTTCTTAATTTCTTTAAGGTCATCTTGAGAATCATCCAAAGTGAATGCTGTGCTGCTCTGATGGTTTTTACGGGAGGCTTGTTGGGCTACCTCAATCTCAAGGGCATACACTAAAGCTGATTCCACATCCTTGACGTTGGAGAGTCTAAGTGCTTTTTGAATTTCTGGATCTTGCACGGCATCGATGAAGTATTCTAGGGCCAAATCAGTAAGAGTTTCAGGTGACAGTCAGTGAAAGCTAAGTGTGATAGTCTCTAAATATCTGATGACAGCTCCTGCACACTTTTTTCTGCTTTTTGGTAACAGGACTTTAACTGGAGGCGACTATAGTCTTAAGAACATTTTTCTCCAAAAAGCAGCTCCAGTGCTTTGGTCAGGGCCTCGAAGTCATGCCATTCTTCATTCGAAATAGTTCTTAGTATATCAGCTGCATCGTCCTGTAATGCTGCTGCGAAATGGACTGTCTTGGCAGTAGAGTCCCAGTCGTTAGCTTCAGCTGCGATGGAAAACTGTGTCTTATATACCTGCCAGGAGGATGTGTCATCGTAGGTGGATAGCTTGATTCCTGATTCTGTATTCTTTTATCTTCTTGGTGCATGGATGTTAACTTTTCTTCCACTTTTCTCTCAAGATCTTATTCTATTCTCTTTAATTTGCTTGCTATCTTTGAAAACCTTCCTTTCAGCTCTTGATGAAAATTTTCTTTAACTTTCTCTTCAAAATTGTCTTCTATATTCATAACTTTCTCTTGAATTTCATCCATTCTATTTTCCATCACTGTTAATTTACCTACTATTACTTCTTTCACTGTCGAAAGCTCTCTCTTCATCTCGTCTTGATTAGATTTAATTTTTTCGGTCAATCCCAATTCCATCTTTTTGTGCTGCTTTCATTTCTTCACCCACAGTATCTTTCATCTCTTCATTCAAACTATCTTTTATCCCACTTCTGACACCAGAAATGTTATGTATGTTTGTGAGTTGTCCGAGAATGAAAAGCAAATTTTGCAGAGGTTGGAAAATTTATTTACAGAAAATTTGAGAAGATTACACTTCTATAAACCAAGTATTAACTTCAGTTTCACCAGTAAACACAGCTTAAATAACAGCTGTCAACAGCAAATTCCCAGTGCAAACTGTATCAGCGCATTAACATCCAGCAATGCGACTGTATTCCAAAGAGGCACAAAGCTCTTTATCCAGCAAATGCTTTGGCAAAACTAAACTAGACTGACTGATTTGGCATAAAGCAACTTTTTAAATACCTGCATAGAAAAATGTAGAAAATTCCAGAACCTCATCAGTCAATCAAGTTACAGCTTCCATATTTGGTATATCAATAAGGATTTTCTCACAAAGGTCACCAAAAAATTCACAAAGGAGCGAAAAAGTTGCCAAATTTGGCACCAAATCCATTACCAACCTTAATGAGGCTTTTTATTGGGTTTTTAAGCTATTTTAAATATAAAAATAAAAAAAACTTCTGTATTTCGATTGTCACTTTGAATGTAATTTTCATCATATGCATACATTTGTTTTGCATAAAGGAAGACCAGGGAATCTTTCCAAAGATAGCATTTGCCTAAAAAAGTTTTTTACTACTAACTTGACTGACTGTCACAAAAAAATGAGAATCTTTTTCGGTGAATTTTCTCATTATGTTTTCATTTCTTTCTAAATATTTTTTCTTGAAATTAGATCTGTAGACGCATACACATACAACTCTCAATAACCTATTAATGCTGCAAAAAGGGCTGCACGACTAGATGGGAGAGACCTGGCAAGGCCATAGGTAGAAAAAAAATTGAGGCCTAGCTAGTAATAGACAATAGTTAAGAAATATAATTTAAAAAAGAACAAAATACTTTTTTATTTAAATAGCTGGTGGTAATGCCATTTATTTGTATGAAATAATTTAGCAGAAATTTAGAAAAGAAGAAGGAAAAAAAAACTATTAATAATTTTTAACAAATATTGCAGCATTAAAATTTATTATGCTTAACTTCCTGAGTGTCAGGAGAATTAGTTCATATGTTCAGTAAGCTTAAGCTGCAGTTTTAATTATAAAGCACATATTTTTTAATTATACATTTTCAGTACAATTTTTAACGGAAAGGTTGTAATCAGTATTTTAAGGGTTTAAGAGATTGAGGTGTCTTTCATGCAAATTATGTTTTCAACATTACCTCAATTATATCGCATTTGTTCAGCACATTTTAAAAAGAACTGATATGTTGGAGTCATCACAACATTTTCTTCTATCTCATTCTACAGAATACAACTACAGTTTGGGACAGAAAAAAAGCCGCACTTGGATATTTTTTATTTCTCTTTCTGTAATCCGCAATTTTATTGTTTTAAAAGCAAATTTTCAATGATTTTATTACGTTGTCCTCCATGTACATTTTAGGATTGAGTCAAGTGCAGGAAACAAAATGCAATTGTTAGGAAACATGTAATTTTAGAAAGTGTTTCAAAAATAGCAAAGATAAGGCAGTTAACAATACCACAAAAAATGTTAATTTTAAAATGAAAAAAAAAAAAAAATATATATATATATATATATATATGTATATACACTAAGCGACAAAAAAAAAGCTGCACTTGGATATTTTCATTTTTCTTTCTGAAATCACTAATTTTATTGTTTTAAAAGTAAATTTTTGAACAGATTTTATTACGTTGTGTTCCGCGTGCAATTTAGGATTGATTCTAGTGTTAAAAACCAGCGCCGGCCCGAGCAAATTTGGCACCCTAGGCGAAAAATTTTCGTGGCGCCCCATTGAAACAAATTTTTTTTTAATGTAAGACACGCAGACAATTATGCACATACAAATACTGTAATAAATAATCAACTACTTATTTTTATTACATATTGCATATTGATTTTTCGTCGCTACTTTTAGCGGTAGTAGAAACAATATCCTTCAAATGAATTGTTTTAGCTTCATCTTGATCTGTTGATAATGGCGATAGTCTTACAAATCGTTCTCACGTCACTATAGCACGCTGGTAAGTTTTTATTAATTTCAATTATATGAAGCTGGGTTCTCCACTGGCCACAGACACAGGAAGTGTCAGCAACAATTTCATTGCTGTTACTAAATTCAATACGCAATGTACTAGTTCGTTTTCACAAAAATTATTCAAAACTTCCTGTAGTGTACTTTCATCAACATTCTTAGAGTCTCCTTGAGTCAGATAATCTCATAATCTTCTACATAATTTCAAAATCACTTTGAAATTTTTTTTTTTTTCTTTACGACTCACAATCGTTAGAAAGGCATCAGAAAACATGATTTATCTTTTTGGTCTGTTTGAACTTCTCATCATTCGAACTTCTTGCTGTATCAAGAAAAGAAATATAAAAATTAATCTTAAAATGATGTTTAGCATCACTTATTGATTTCTCAGCTGACTGCATAATTAAACCTCTTTTTCATTTTTCGTAATCGGGCTGGCTCTGACTCCGATGGGAATGATACCGCAATATTAATTTCTTCTGAAAATGCCTCCTGTTTATGAAATCCGAAATCACTTTTACAGTTTCCAAGAAAAAAAATTTGTTTTTAGTAGTGCATTAGTAGTGGAGTTTGGGTCACATTTTCACCATTGGCGCGTCGTCTTTTGTTATGTACTGACGAAAACATTCTTCACTTATTTTCTAATAGGAAATTAACATTTTTAATACATGATCTGGCTTGTCTTCGTCGAGAATGGACAACTAGAACGAGGTGGAGCTTTCAATGTTTGTGGGAAAAAGCTGTGCTATGATAGGCTACATTCCACTGTTTGTGGGTTAAAAGAAGACTCCTAGAGGTTAAATAAAAGAAAATCTTCAGGACTTTGAATGACGTCAGAGAGTCATGTCGTCTATTCGCTGCAGATTACCCATAGAATTTTCTCACATTGCAAGGATACATAAACTCAAAGTGAAACCGGAAGCATTTTTCATGTTCTGTTTATCAAAGCCTCAATCTTTATTTCTTTCATATCAAACTATTGTTTATTTACTAATTATTTTGGAAGATGAAGCAAGATTTTTGCTTATTCAGATTCAGGTGGAAAAATCTTTTCTTTTTTCAAATTATTATCCTGATAATGTTTCTTTAGGATTCGGACAAAAATAAATTTTCAAATGAGCCTAATTTGCTTTGCTAATGATATTTTTTCTCTAATTTTCTCTTACAAAATTGTATTCCAAGTCTCAAGTTACAACTGTACTGAAAACGAAATTTCACATTTTATTACTAAGTTGAGCTACTAGAAAAAGAAACTATAACAGAATCACTTTGTAAAATTCCAAAAAGCCTCCACGCATAGCTCCTACAAAGTCACCTAGTCTAAAGAGCTAAAACTTCTTTCTAGTTAGAGCTAGCTTTTTTCAAATCTTATTATTATTATTTTTTTCTTTTTATGTCAGTTCAAAATTATAAAATTAAAATATTTATAACTTTTCGTATATAAAGTAAATATAAAACAAAAAGTAATAAGATAAATAATAATGTAATACTTATGCACATTCTTACTTTTATAATCTTTTTCAAGCAATCATCTGCGTCAGACGTGTATACAAAGGTAATCTGAAGTAATCCTTTTTTCTTTCGATTGCTATACCCTGGTAAAATTGCTTTTCTACGAGCTGAGCAACTGAGAAAATTCGAATCAAAAAATATCTTTTGCGTGCAAAACACAAGGTTTTTTTTTTTTAAAAAAAAAAAAGGCTGAAGTTTCATCATTTTTGTCAGTTTTTTATAAACATTAAACTCAACATTGTGCCAATACATTAAACCTCTTCGCTTCATAAAATGTGCTCTTGCAGCAAAAACAAATTTACAGTTAAACTGGAAACAAAAATGACAGTCCATACATTTTTATTAAGGTCGACCTTGACAAATTGATGAGTATTCAGTAAAAAATGGTAGTTTCGAGTTGCCGAAGTTTCGAAGTTCTAATTTCAATAGAAGCCGAATTCTGGAATTTCGAGCTACATTTTAGCACAGAATTAACCCGATATTTTACCTTTTGTAGTCAAGAATTTAAAAAGAGGCTGAATTAACTCCCGAGAAGTCGATTATATTCAGTAAATTGTTCTGAGCAATCGTCTCATAGAGATTGCGCTTCAATCATTTGATTATCATTCCTGATCCTGAATAAATGAAATTCCTGCTCTATAGTGTAATGTAATTAATGCTCTTTACTTTACTTTTGTGATACAAGTGACTGCTTGCCCCAGGATTCGAAACAGTCCAATAGGACTATTTCGAAAATACTCTTAAAAATCCTAGTTTTGTTTGTTTGTTTCGAGAATATTCATTGAATTGACAGTTTTGCTGGACTGTTTCGAGAATATGAGTTAAATAAAGCTCATTAATCAATTTAAACCTACGTGTGCATTTACAATATTCTTTTCTTGAACAAGAAAGTCGCTGTTTCATAACATTTGATTTGGCACCTGATGTAAGTCAGATACACTTAATGATTTTGGCTAGAAGTATTGCGAAAGACATGAAAGAACTTGAAACTTAGATTGTCTAGTTAAAAGAATTGAAAGCTGAACAAAATCATATGATAGCAGCACAACATGAGATGAAAATCGGACATGAAGAGATGAAGGATGGATAAAAGAAGATGAAAGCTAGACAACATGAATTGAGAGAAAAGCTGAAACCCTGACAAGAGGAGTTAAGGATAAAATAGAAGCCATGTAAGAAGAGATTAGTTGAAAAGTTAAAGTAATTCAAGAGAAAATGCAAGAGCGAGAGATATTTTTGAGGAAAAAATAAAATTTACGAAAATTAAAGTTGAAAAGACAATTCAAGCAAAGTTCCTAGGTTCCAACTGCCCATATGTAGCACTAGTGCGACATAAAACTCACTTTCCTACCCTCCAGAAATAAAAGAAGGGGAAAGTATTTAAAAATAAGAAAAGATGTACAAAGGAAAGATCGAAACATAAAAGATGTGCAAGGGATGATTCATGAGATGAAACATGATGTACAATTTAGACCCTTGAATGGAAAGTCAAAACTTTTAGTTCCAATAAAGTACAGCCCCATTAAATAATGACTCGGTGACTTTTAGATATAGTGTAAAATTGTTAACAATTAGATGGACAGATTTAATGACGGACTGTTTTCAAAACTCAATTCGACGTTGTAAGTTTTTGAAATAAATAAATCGTTATTATGGTAAAATCAAGCCAGTTGTTTGTGACTCTTTCTCTAGCGCTTTTCATCAGATAAATTAGATTGACTTTGATGCGCTGAAAAGTCAATTCCATTTACTTCATTTTTACACGTCCAATTGAAAACACGCCGAGAAAAACTCAGTAAATGTTTCCAAGTCATAGCAGCAGACTTGAACCTTTTAGTCCTTTCTAGACAAAGATTGTAAGTGTTTAAAATTTTCCCACAACATGAGTGCTGTGTTTCCAAGACTACATTTTATCTATTCTAAAGTGTCGTTAGATCTTGTTGTCTGGATTGTGCCGCCCTCTACATTTGAGCGCCCTAGGCCATCGCCTAGTTTGCCTATATGGTCGAGCCGGCCCTGTTAAAAACAAGATGCAATTGTTCGGAAAATTGTAAATTTAGAAAGTATTTAAAAAATGGCACGAATAAGGCAATTAACGATACCACAAAAAATATTAATTTTAGAGCGAAAACCAAAATAAAATTTTTATACGTGAGATTTCAAAATGATTAAATGTTAACAAAATATTAGTGATCTGGCTTTTAACAAGATATAGAATTTTTTGGCTGTTTAAACAGCACATTTGTCTTTAAGCGGCCAGTCGAGATGACTGCAAGTTAAAAAGCCAGTGCTTAAAAAGTCAGTTTGTATTGCATTTAGAACATAGCAGGGATTCAGAAAAAGTGCTTAGTAACATAATTTATCTGAATACAGTGAAATAACAATTAAACAAAGCAGGTTTAATTGCCAGAAAATCTGAAAAAAAAATTCATTCTTAACGAAAAGAATTAGAAAACCAGGACATTAAAGGGTTAAAAAAATTAAAATATGATCAATTAATTATTGGTCTGAAGTTGTTCTCTCTGATGAGTAAAGTTTAACTTATTTCGAACAGACAGAAACAAGCAGATCTGACCACGAAAATGTGACTCACTGACTTAATGAAACTCGCACTTTTGAAACAATCACATATTCCCCGTACATTACGATACGAAAATGCATAATTTTTCGGTGAGTATGGCAAATTTTCATGTTCAAGGGATCAATTTACCCAAAATAAAATTTGACCACTAAAAAAAAGACTACAATGCGGCAAAACAATGAATTCAAATGGCAACTTTCTGCTATTTATGAGAATACGTAAAACACATTTTCCTATCGGCCGGACAAAATTTCCAGCGGCGAATTTAAGCATAGCGTTCTTGGCTTCAGAAAACAGAACCTTCTTTAGAGATCGACGATACTTATCGGAGACGACAGAAAATGAAGCTCCAGAATCCACCAAGGCTCGTACCGGCTTTTTATCCACGATTATGTCTAGTTGGTTACCAGTCATCTTTGCAGCCGACCGAGGATTTTGATTACATGCGGCCTCACCTCCTTGGAAGGTCACTCCGTTTAGTTTTCCTCATTATTGCGGCTTGGAGATTGATGATATGGCGACGGTGATCTGAAACGACGTGTTGGAGATCGGCCTCTAGTTGGACTAGGAGTTGAACGGCGAGTGAAGCTTGGTCGGTGAAGTTCTTCTTCTGCGTCAATTTCGTCAGGGTTCTGTCGGCGGCGGCGATAACTGTCGAAAATAGCCTTTCTCTCACGGCAATAATGCACAACATGTCCAGGACGTCCACAGTGGAAGCAGACTGGTCTGTTGTCAGCTGTTCTCCAAAGGTCAGTTTTTCTCGGCTGCGTGAGTGATCTCTGGATAGGAACTTTGGATTCCCTGGTTACAGTGGCATATGTCGTCATGGAGTTTTGGTTGGTGTGATGTAAATACATCACCTCTTGTTTAATTCCTATGCCAAAATACATCGTTTTGCAGGCATCTCATCGCAACCGTTCGTTCCTGGCTCAACGCACCCTGTAAAGTTTGCTTCCCACGACACTTGACAACGGGAGAATCGGCGATTGTTTCTCTTGCGTGCGCGTACTGTTTAATTGGTTACTTTTGAAGTCCGATTAACGAATCCAAATCGCGTATCCGTGATTTTAGGTGTGCGGACCTGTTTTTTCTTTAGGAGCGATTTTTGAAATTTAAAAATCAGTGAGTTGGTGTTCCACCTTGGGGTAGAGAAGAATGGCCGGGCACCTACGTCCCTACATTATATTTTACCGTTATTTTTATATATGTGGTCCCACACGGTTATTATGACTTAAAACTAAATTGTGACAGTGACCGGAGATGATTTTTTTATATAAATATTTTGTGAAGTATCTTGAATTTATTTTAAACAAGCATGGCTATGTATTAGAGATTTGAGATTTATAACAGTTGTCCGGATTTCTGCATTCTTGAAGTGGGAAAGCAAATTAATCTTAATAAATACTTTTAAATTGGAATTGAAGACTGCCTTTCCTTTTTTTCAAGACCGGGTATGTTTTATTCTAAACTTTAAAATATCTCAAAAAAGTAAAGATTGAATTTATCTTATACTTGGTATGTACCCATGTATGATCAGATCGAAGCCTAAGGTAATTCATCATTATTTCATACGATCACAATTTGTTAACATATTTTGTTTTAAATTAAAGGCAACCTCTATCCATTTTATTAAATAAAATAAAAAAGTACCACCACATACGGTGCCGATCGTAAAAATCGAAGATTGCATGAGGTACATTGCCAGTTTTGATCTGAAAGTGCTTTATTTAAGAAATTATTAGAAAGATGTATATTTTTGTTATTATTCATATTTTCATAGCCATAAGGGCAGTAATTATTGAAAGTAGTACTGTTTGTATGGGTAAAATTTTATTTTAAGATGCCTATTGGCCATTTCATTAATAATAGTAATAATAATAAAATGAAATGGTTAAATAAGAATTCATATATTTTTTTTAGAAACATACTTTTGAAAAGTGGTTTTTCAAAAAAAAATTCCATAGTGGCATATTGAACTAAGTATTATAATCTAGTCTGTTGAATGTATTTAAACAAATAGTTTATTAAGAATAATAATTAAAAGCTTACTTTCACATTTGAAGTGTAATATATTGGTATGTATTTCTGGATTATATGGGGTATTATTCCTTTGCAAAATAAAAATACTGTTTTGATTTGGAATTAATGCCAATATAATAGAGAGAATATTTTGAAAATAGGCTGTATGATATTTTTGTATTTGAAGGAATAACATGTTATAATTTATTGTGTTTGGGAGTTTGCTATCACTTCTAAAAAAAAAAAAAATAGACATAATAAGATGGGTCAACTTCAATTAATATGAAAATTTGTTATGAAATATAATAAGATTAAAGTAGATAAGTATGTCTGCTTGATATTTTGAAAATATATGACTATGCATTAACTTTTTTTGTCTCTGCAAAATTTTGACAAATTTTTCTTAAAATCATGACTTCTGAAAAAACTTATTGTCTTAAATTCACAGTAACACCATTTAATGGTGATCCAGATCTTTTGGATTTTTTTATTGAACAGGTGCAAACTAAAATAGATAATTTTAAATGGCATCCTAAACAGGCCCTTATTTTTATTAAATCAAAACTTTGCGATAGGGCTTTAAAATTTTATACATCGTCAATCCCATGCCAAAGAGCCAAGTCTCCTGATGAATTATTTCAGATTTTACGTAAGAATTTTAAAGGTGAAACAGAACAGAGTGTAGCATTACAATATAATGCCATTAAATTTGATGGTTTGGAGAATATCCGAAACTTTGCTAATCGGCTCCAACATCTTGTTTATAAGAGGTTTCCAAAATTTCCACAAGAATCAATGGACCAACTACTCATTGCAAAATTAACAGATACTCTCACCCCCGATTATAAATTACATCTTTTAACGAGAAAGTGTAGTAATTTTGAGGAAATGGTTGACAATCTGGCTGCATATCAGGAGGTTGTTCAATCAGGTGAATCTTTGGCTGTTTCCCAGCCATCATTTTCAAATATAAATCATTGCATGATTGCTGAAAATGCACAGCACAATGCCTCGGATCGGGACTCCCAGCTGCATCATCTTGAATTAAATTCAGATCGGTCCTCGCGGTCTGATGGTCATAAACCGACATGTCAGTGGTGTTCTCGGGTTGGACACACTGCCCGATTTTGTTACAAATTAAAAGATTATCAGGGTGGCAGAAGATTTGACACAGATCGACAGGGATTCAAATCATGTCAAAGAAATAAAATTAGATCCAAATATAACCGTAGACATTCTCCTTCGGATGGACACTCCTCTCACACACACCCCCGGTCAGCACAGGCTCAATCGGAGTCAGCAACTTTTGAACATAAACGTAAAGGGCTCAACTACAAAAATCGTCAGTTTCATAAAGACTGACAAATTTCTGGGAGAGGTCAGTCCTGCACTTCCTCTCCCATTCATAATAAACATTCGAATGGTCTAAAAATTTGTGGTCAGGATATAATCCTAAGATCACCAAGCACTAGATTAAAATTTCCTATCTCATCAAAAAGATTGGTCAGTTCAGTAAGTACTCAAACCATTGTTCCTGCAAATATATCATCTAATGCTACATCCCAAACAGAAAATCAGCCTGATGAGGATGTTATTTTTATTCATTCATTAAGATTTCTATTGTACACTCAAGCTGCCAGTCCTCACTTACCTATTGTTAAGTTAAACATAAATAAGTCATTACAAAACTTTCTTTTGGATTCAGGTGCGAGCATTTCAGTTTTAGCCAAAGGCTATTTCGATAAATTCAGAAATGAATTACACTTTAAAAGAGTCGCTACAAAAGTTAAAATTGCTACTGTCAATTCAGCGGTATTTTGTGCGGGATGTATCAATCTCTCATTCAAAATTGGCAAATTTTTTTTCAGACATACATTTTTTCTCATAGATATTCCTACAGACTCAAAATTCATTGGTATATTGGGATTTGATTTTCTGAAAACCCATAGGGTCCTAATTGATTTAAAACAAAATCTCGTACAAATTAACGATTGTCATGTTGACATTTATAGCACAATTCCTGAAGATGAATATGAGATTCCTGAATCCAAAATTAATTGCCTCCAAAATTTACCCGCTATTCCTGAGACCAGTACTTCTACCTCTAATCCTACTTTCGTAAACGATAAAAATTCACAATTTGACTGTCAAGATGAAGTTAATAAATGTACACTCAAAAACAAAGTGATCATTCCACCGTTACAAACAGTTTATGTCTTTGTTATGTGCAAACAAATATATGCTGATAAACAGGTAATCTTTATTCCCACACTGAATAAAAACAAAGGTATAGGTTTGTACACTGCAATTGTCAACCTTGAAGAGGGTTCACATAGTAAAAATATTGAAGTAATGTCATTTTCAGTTCCGTTAACAAATTATTCTAAAGTAGATCAACATTTAAATAAAGGTACCAAGCTTGGAATAATTCACCAAATTGAAGAAATAGAGGAAATTAAACAAGAGCCCAGAGCACAAGTTAATCTGATTCAAGCATCGGATGAGATCATTCAACTCCGAAAATCTGAATTTAGTATTGATAATTTTTCCTTACACCATTTGTCTACTAAAGAAAGATTGACTATCCAGAAATTGCTTATGGAGCATCAAGTGGTTTTTTCCTCATCACTTAAATCACTGGGACACACTGACCATGTGACCCCGCATATACAATTCACAAGTGATGTTCCTGTAAGAACGTTGCCTTATCCAGTTCCTGAAGCTATGCAGGAGGAGATAAAGAAACAAATTGATGCTCTACAAGAGGCTGGCATCATTGAAAGGAGCATTTCTGAATGGGCGTGTCCCATGCTTGCTGTGAAGAAAAAACCCACATCTCCTGATGAAAAGCCATCTTTTCGCCTAGCCCTTGATCTGCGACTCATCAATGCCATGATAAGGAGTTCATCGTATCCATTGCCCCGAATTGATTATATCATTAATAACATTTCAAAGTATAAATACTTCACCACGCTGGACTTCCCGTCTGCATATCATCAAATACATCTCCCAAAGAAGTTCAGAAAAAGGTTATCATTCACAACTCAGTGGGGGACCTATTCATTTAGTCGTTTAATGTTTGGACTAAGATCTGCAGCAAGCAGTTTCCAAATGTTGATTGATGCGATAATTGAAGAAACAAAATGTCTTGGTATCTTTGCATACCAGGACGATATCATTGTAGGTAGCAATTCATTTCCAGAAATGTTAGAAAAACTGACTCAACTTTTCAAAATTTTACTAAAGTATAACATCACCTTATCTCCGAAGAAATCTCAATTTTTTAAGAAGGCTATTGATTACCTTGGATTTCATATACAAGACCATACTATAAGTCCCATATCATCAAACATCACCAAAATAACAGCATTTCCAACTCCCAAAACAAGAAAACATTTAAAGAGATTTTTGGGTTTATGTGGTTTTTACAGAAAAATTCTTCCAAATTATGCAAAACTAGTGGATCAACTAACACAGTTAACTTCAACGAAGATCCCGTTTAAATGGACACATCAACACACAGAAGTTTTTCAGAAAATTCAAAAGATATTTTTTACTAAACCATTTCTAAATTTACCTGATTTTGACAAGCCTTTCTTCCTGAATACCGATGCTAGCAATGTAGCTATAGCTGGGGTTCTGTTGCAAGAACGCAACAATGTATTACAACCAGTTAGCTATTTCAGCAAAACACTTTCTAATTCTGAGAAGCACTATCCGGCACTCAAGAAAGAACTTATGGCAATTGTTAAATCAGTTCAAGCATTCAGGTTCTACTTATATAATAGACAATTTACAATTTTAAGTGATAGCAAACCCATAGAATTCTATCGCAGTACTACTTCACCTGTAGATCTTACTACAAAATGGCTAATAGAGTTGTACACGTATGATTTTACATTCCAATACATTAAAGGTCAATCTAATGTTCTAGCAGATTATTTTTCACGTGATGACTTTTCAGAATCCACTCAAAATTTGACAACAAACCCAGAGTTAATAAATGATGAAAACATCTTACCTGTATCATCCAATTCACCCAGCATACAGTTGCACAATATAAATCACAGCAACCTAAACCTAACTAATAGAGAAAATAATGACCCAGAACTACAAGTTTCACAAGATACTTTATTTATTGAACAAAAACATGATGATAATTTATTGAAAATAATACAAAATATTACGTCTGAAAATCCAAAACAGAAATTTAAAAATTATTTCATTCATCCAGATACGGGTCTATTGATGATAAAAAGAAAATTTAATAGCAAACAAGATAGTAATTCCTCCAAGATTCTTGTACCAAATTCACTAAAACCTAAAATTTTAAAGATAGCTCATATGCCACATTTTGGTATTTATAATACATACCGTAAAATCCTGAAGTCATATTACTGGAGAGGAATATACAGAGATACCAAAAATTATGTGCTTTCTTGTAAACTGTGTATCAGAAATAAGCCTCACAAAATTCCTGCAGCTCCCTTACAGGAAATGTTCATTCCAAATAAACCTGGTGAACTGGTATCTATGGATTTTGTTGGACCATTCTCCAACAAAATGTTTGTACTTACCTGTTTTGATCACTTCTCCAAATTCTTAGAACTTTTTCCAATTAAAAAACCCACGGCACAGTCTGTTGTAGACTCCCTAACAAAATATATCACATCATATGGACGTCCTGCAGCATTAATGTCTGACCTTGGACCTCAGTTTACAGCAGATATTTTCAACCATTTCACCAAAACCATGAAAATAAGCCTTGTTCATGCTTCGTCTGCACATCCACAGACGCAAGGATCTTCCGAAAGAATAAACACTAGTATCAAATCATCTATTGCTTCATTAGCAGGTGAAGGCTTCAACTTCAAACAAGCCTTGATGATACATAAAAGTATATACAACACTTCTATACATTCATCAACGGGGTATTCACCAGCATTTTTACATTTTGGTAGGTCAGTTTCTAATATATTTGATGTATGTGAATTGCATGAAATGTCAAATATGGAATACCCCTTTGAGTATTATCAATACATGAAGTCGCTAAATAGAGTTTATGAAAAGGTACATAGAAATATGAAGGATGCTCAAAATTACAGAAATCAAAGACAGCACCAGAGAGCTTCCCTCAGAGTGTTCAAGACGGGTGACCTTGTTTACATGAAAACACGAGACACTTTCAAAGCAAGGTTTATCGGGCCTTTTATTGTCACTAAAGTAATTTCTAAGGTGCTGGTTCAAATTAAAGAGTATGAAAGTGTTACAGCAAAACCGTTCCACATTAATATCGATAGACTTTTAATTGTCCCAAAAAGGAAACAATATCTTATACAAGACAATACAAATTCTCTGCTTACAAACAATAAATTACCAGTTCTAGAAAATAGTCAATCTCCTGCTCCTATTGTCAACAAGAAAAATAACACTTGTATACCAGATAGCTCGGCCTCCAGGTACAACCTGAGGCCCAGGATTAAAAAATAGTAATCTTTAACAATATATATATATATAAATATTTTTTTTTTTTGCTTTCTGTGTCTTTCCGGGAGTGCTTCAGAATAGGACTGATCAACCTGCTTGGGAGTACTCTTAGAGAGTCACAGCCAGTAAATTATGTTTTATAAAAGAGTTAATTTTTGAAAATATAATATTAATATCTCAAGATTATCATAGTAAAGTATACAAAAATTTAGAAAAAAAAAAAGTGTTCAATGTGTTAGATGGTTGGATTTTGCTGTACCACACTTCTGTTAAATAATTCCTCATTCATATATGTATATATATATTTTTTTTGAGTATTATTCAGATATAGATATATATATGTGAAAATAATTGTGTTATAGTAGCAAGTCAATTGGAAATAGCATTTTTTTTTTTTTAAAGCACATTCTTTTATTTTCATTTTAGGGTTATTATTTTAATTGGGTTTTAATTTTGTTTGATATTTTCTTGATCTATTTCCAAGGGGCTTTCTCACATGTAATAATTGGGCCCAAATATATTGCTATTTATTTTATAAACAATTCTTATGTTACTGGTAACAAATATAATATTTCTTTCATGACATGTCACTTGTGTAATATGATTTCATGTTTATATTCATACTTATATATATTAATAGATATCTATTTTCATGTGCTGTGTTTACATTTAAAATATTACATTTATATTTTATGTGTATCTTATTTTTCTATAAGAATTGAGATTATTTAATTTTATGAGACATGTTATTGTCATTCGCATGATTTCCTTTAAAGAGAAATTAAAAAAAAAAAAGAATTTCTCACGTGAGTGTTTTCAAATAACAAGCTCATGTGTTCAGTGATTTTTTTTTTTTTGTTGATATTATGATTATATTATTTCTTCTTATAACAAGTTCGTATGTGTAATAACGATAAGTTTCTTTTAGTTGTAAAGTAATTGATATATATGTTATATTTAGTAATGTTTCTGAATATTTTTTTATATTATTCTTTTATACAATTTATTCACAAAAAATTTTATGTCTTTTGTCAACAAAAACCGTCTCTGGCTCTGTTCACAATTTCACCATATACGTTTCATGTTTCCAGTGCCATAAAATTTTTTGTAATTGGTCATGTGGGGATATGTGATGTAAATACATCACCTCTTGTTTAATTCCTATGCCAAAATACATCGTTTTGCAGGCATCTCATCGCAACCGTTCGTTCCTGGCTCAACGCACCCTGTAAAGTTTGCTTCCCACGACACTTGACAACGGGAGAATCGGCGATTGTTTCTCTTGCGTGCGCGTACTGTTTAATTGGTTACTTTTGAAGTCCGATTAACGAATCCAAATCGCGTATCCGTGATTTTAGGTGTGCGGACCTGTTTTTTCTTTAGGAGCGATTTTTGAAATTTAAAAATCAGTGAGTTGGTGTTCCACCTTGGGGTAGAGAAGAATGGCCGGGCACCTACGTCCCTACATTATATTTTACCGTTATTTTTATATATGTGGTCCCACACGGTTATTATGACTTAAAACTAAATTGTGACAGTGACCGGAGATGATTTTTTTATATAAATATTTTGTGAAGTATCTTGAATTTATTTTAAACAAGCATGGCTATGTATTAGAGATTTGAGATTTATAACAGTTGTCCGGATTTCTGCATTCTTGAAGTGGGAAAGCAAATTAATCTTAATAAATACTTTTAAATTGGAATTGAAGACTGCCTTTCCTTTTTTTCAAGACCGGGTATGTTTTATTCTAAACTTTAAAATATCTCAAAAAAGTAAAGATTGAATTTATCTTATACTTGGTATGTACCCATGTATGATCAGATCGAAGCCTAGGGTAATTCATCATTATTTCATACGATCACAATTTGTTAACATATTTTGTTTTAAATTAAAGGCAACCTCTATCCATTTTATTAAATAAAATAAAAAGTACCACCACAGTTGGTGTTGCTGAAACGGGGGCTAGAGCCCTTTGAACTTCGTCTTGGACTATTTCTTCTAGGAATGGAGAACATGACTCTGAAGGTTCTTTCGTCTGGTTGATCAGTCGATGGATTTCCTCCTGTACGATCTGGCGGGCAAGGGATACCAAATCTGGTTCCTCCTCCATGGCTGCTACTGGTACGACGTTCGGAAGCCTTTCGAATCTTTGTTGTCCAACCCTCTTCTGCTTCATATCCTCGATGTAGTTGCACCATTTAATGAAATCAGTTGTGCTGATTTTTTTCGTCAGCAGGGTCTGATAAATGTCCTCTGCAATGCCTTTCATTAGGTGAGACACTTTTTCGACTTCGGACATTGAAGGATTAATTTCCTGGCACAGACCTAAGACACTCTGTATATAGGACTGTGTACTCTCTCCTGACCGCTGTGCTCTGTACTTCAATTGTTCTTCCACCTGCCTGGTATACTTTTGTCTGTCGCCGAAAAGGCCGCTTAATTCCTTCTTAAACACCTCCCAGGAATTCAGAGTATCTTCATTGTTTACGTACCATTGGTTTGCCGTACCATCAAGGAAGAAATACACATTGGCTAAGCACATCATATCATCCCATTTTTTAAATTTACCCACTCGATCGTATTCTTTAAGTCATTTCAGAGGGTCTTCTGCAGGCACTCCTCGGAAGGTCGATGGGCTCCTTGGTTGCTGGTAGGTAGGAGTCAATACGACGGGCTTGGTCTCTTCTGGCATTTTCGTTTTCTTCTTTTTGCTCTCTGGAAAATAATGTCCTCTTAAACGGAGAATTCTGCGAAGATTATCACTGTTATCCACGTTTGCAAGGTTTATTTACCCGATGTCTCCACCAAAATGTCACACAGATGTCGTGAAGAGTCAAAGTGAACACTCGAAGTTAAGTAACAAACGTAGTTTATTATCAGAACAAACTTGTAACACAGCTACACTCGGCTGAGAACATCCACAAACTGAGGAACAAGTCGCTTATATACAATATTCGAATATTCCAGAATACAAGATTAACATAAATTAGAATATTCTAGAAACTGCTAGAATAGGAACTTAAATATGCAAAGATAATTATAAGAGTTTAGAAATAATTTTTAGAGTCTTTAAATTTTACTTGCCCCTGGCTGGAATCGAACTGAGGCCGTCTGGGTGACAGTCCAGAGACATACCTCTATGCCACGGCGGCTGTAAAGAAAGCTGACTTTGTGGCAATATAAAAGACCTGCAAAATCAGCCCATTGATATTCAGATAGTCATTTGGTTGACAATTCTCTGATAATTTGAAAGAAATTTTAAATTTATTGAAATAATTAAATGTTCTCTAAATGTAGCTACAGTACTGAAACATGGGGAGCAGGGGGTTCGCCTCCGCATAGAAATTTTGTCAAATAAAACTGTTTTGAACTGTGAACTGTTGGTTAAAATATGCTAGTTATGTTCAAATACAGTAACTCATATGTTACACCGTAAACTGTAATAACATTCTAGAGTTTGTAATTTAGGTAAGAGAAAGGAGTATGAGTGCTACACTGATTATTATTAATATTATGGCATTTGTATAGAATTAATTTATGGCACATCTGTAAGTAGCTATCCTAAACTGGAGCTCTTATAAGAATTCTAACCGACTCATCAGCCACCATCTTTTTTGCCTCGAAAAATACCAGCTTTCTTGCTTATCGCATTTATCACTACACTGAGGTACCTTGTCTGAGGTAACTGAGGTACCTTAAAATTTATACCTTATCTGATGCTATTGTCGACCAAGTGTGATAAGCTACAACAATAAATGCATTACTAGCACAATTTATTATTTATGTGTAAAAGTGGAAAACTTTTTTAAGTTAAAATTAAGAAAATAACTCAAAAATAACAATTATAACGAACCGTGGCTATCGCTTGATAATCTTTTGATTCGGTGGGTACACGTGACACGTGACAACCCTAAAACAAAAAAACTATCGGATGTGCCAGCTCGTATATATAAAAGCTTTATCACAAATCAACTATATGCTGTTAATTGCAAACGTAAAATAAAGTTCATAAAAATAAATAAGTAAAAGCATTAATGTGGAAAACAAATTTTATTTATTTTTATTTATTATTATTTTTTTTTTCAAAAAAGTTACGAGTTCAGACATAAACTGTAAGGAAAAAATGTCAATAATTCAAGCACCGATTATTTTTTTAAAAGTATAACCAGGTGCAGAATACACAAAAAGAAGTAAAATCAAAGCCAAAGCTACAATTATTAGCACTTTGATGGCAGATCTCTTATATCTCTTCCAAAAAGCATAACGAAATGTCTTCCACGGATGAAGAAAATTTGCAAATGATGTTTCTGGCCTCCTATATATTAAAAAAAAAAAAAAAAAAAAAAGTATCAATTTATTATAAATGCTTTATTATATTAAACTAATAAGTTTTAGAATGCCATCGGGGCTTATTTGGTGCTGCAAGTAAATCACTGACGGCCTTATTCACCAAATCAGTGTTAACCCATGGTTCACGTAACACTTGTGTTAGAGTTAACACTCCCTTAACCCTGGGTTAGAAAGTTTTCGTATTCACCATCCTTGGATTAGTTGACACCAGAGTTATCTGTAAGAGTCTCGCTGATTGGTCAATAAAAACGCAATGCATTAAAAAAGTAAACAAGAGTGTTTTTGCTGTATCTGTAACATGCTCATTTAACACCAGAGTTAACCCACCAATTTAGGAAGATTAAAAAAAGAGGAATAACTCGAGTGTTGAATCGCTGATTTTGCGTGGTGAATACCGATTTTGAGATAACCTAGCAGATTCCGGGGTTAACATCAGTGTTAGAAATTTGGTGAATAAGACTGTGAGTTTTTCATCTGATCATAGCTTCAGAAAAAATTGGTTGTAGTTATAATGATCCGTTAACAGCAATAAAGTGATTTTTATTGCTGCAGTTCATTACAATTCCTTAGAAGGCTTTCAAATTCTACATAGCGTTGAAATTTTGGCTTTCTTAGGATTTTCTACTAGTCTCAACTGTACACATTTGGATCTTCCATCTTTTTATTTCGTTATTTTATTTTTTTATTACGATTTTTTGAGCGTTAATTATCAACCAGAAATTATAAAATAGTTTTAACTGCATTAGGATGAGAGAAAAATCTTTTCCCGCGTAATGGTAATGGAACAATTATACCTGAAGACAAAGCTTGTCATAAATAATAAGGTGATAGACATATTCTCAGTTAATAATCTGTGATTAAACCAAGCGTCTGCTACTTTCGGTAATTATCTTCTCGCCAATTAAAGGTATATGCTATTTATATGTTAATGGTATTATCCTTTGTCATCACAGCAACTATGATAATAATAAAACATGTTAATTATGGGTTAGCCAAAATAAAGAAGCACCTGTCATTTAATCGAGATAACAGTGATAAGGACAGTTCCTGTCAATAGATTCGGAGCACTGAATGAAGGAGGAAATAATTCCGGGTACGTTTGTGTGAGTTTTAATCAAGCAAATGCGTTTTTGGCTTAAATTCTGAGAACTAAACATTAATTTAACTATTGATATAAGTGGAGAACAGAGGCACGTTGCATTTTTTTTTTTTTTTTTTTTTTTTTTTATAAAAAATAATAAAATGTCTTTGATAATTTTTTTTCTGAATTTCAATAAATCATAAAATTTAAAAATGAGTTCAGTATATTAATTTAGTAGTATATTTGGGCAAAGATATGATATGCTTTCATTAAAAGCAAATTTATTTATCAGTTTCTCCAGTCCGGACTGTTGCTATTTGCATTGTTTAAATGGACAGACTGTATATATCATAAAATTAGCATACGTATTTATATTTCCAACCGCCAGGTGAAAGGGTGTCGAAAATACTCAAATAAACACTAATAGTAAGTAAAATCCGTTTTGCGTGACTGCTTTTCTACGTAGATTTTAATCTTTTTTACAACCTTCTTCACGATGCGTGAAACAAAATAGAAGAGTGCATCTTCAGCTTAATCATGTACGGTCGAGTTATTTCAAAGTGAAGGTCACATAACGGTGACCATAACTGGAAATAAAGAAACAAGTGCAACCCAACAGGTTATATAATAAATTGTTTTAAAAATTATAGAGAAGAAAAGATTAAAAAAAAGTTCAACCTCTTCATTCTAAAGAAAAGTGATGTAGCCTTTTAAATGTACAGTGAATGTCCTTTTCTTTTTCAGATGCATTAATTTCTTATGCATTAATTTTCAGAAAATTAATGCATATAAAACATTACAACTCATGATGAACAAACTGGAACAAATAGTTTTGAATTTGTAAAATTATTTTACGTTTTTTAAATTTTGAAATCGCTCAAGCTAGATCAGTTAAATTTTATAGGATTAAAAATAGAGCATGGCAACTTACTATAGTTAGGCATTACTTGAATAATTGGGGTGTTATGTTACATAATAGGTGATATATAAATTTGAAAATTTTATTTATATTTTTAAGCATAAATGAAATAATTTTAATAATTTTTGTTTGAAAATTTTAAGATCTCAAATGTATGATAATTTTTTTGTTATCTCATTCAATTCAATTTTTGTCAAAATACTTCAATTATATCTATTTAAAGTTCTTTTAACATTCTTTAAATGAAAAGAAACAAATATACTGACTATTGGAATTAAGAACTGTCGGATTAGGCAATTGATTTCGGGATTATCCCGGAAATAAAAAAAAGACAAGAAATTTTTAATTTTAATATCGCGATGTTTCCCTTTTTCCCATTTTTACTTTCTTATTCATTCAATAGAAAATAATGGTTTTGTAAAAAATTCCGACTCCCGTTTTTCGATGGATATAAATGTTTTGAGAGGACCAGATCAAACCTCGACTTTTTTTAGAAAACGTCTTTCTGTGCATGTAAAAAAAAAAAAAAAAAAAAAAAAGGTGGCAACTTTAACTCAAGAAATATTTCATAAAATGTTATACATATTTATCTGTAGCACTATACATAAAAGCACCCAGATACTATCAAATTTTGATAAAAGTCGCCTAACCGGTAGCGTGGTCATCCTGTTTTTCATAATTTTTAATATAGCAGTATAGAACAAAATTTCCCATAAATGTGCATAATGAGAGTTAGTTTTAGCGAAATATTATAAAACTAAATTCGTAAAAATAATAATCAACTAAGAAAAATTTTTTGTATATGCAAGAGAATCGCTTATTCTCCCAATTACACTTTTCTTACGTCTTATCGAAATAACTAATTTTCACTAAAGTTTAATTACATTTGTAAGACAAAGTGACACATTTTTTTCAGCCCTAAAAATTTTAAACTAATTCTGTTGAATAAATTTGACCTCTAGAACTAGTAGAGCATGAGAACATCTTTTATGTCAGCAAGACCTCAATTCTATCAAATATGACAAATGTGTTTGCAAATGCTGAAATCACGAACCAAAGCACTAAAATTTGTTCAGGTGTCAAGCTATAAAGATTCTGAGAAAGCGATAATGTTTGGAATCCTCAAACAGCAGCAAATTAAATACTAAAAAATAATATAGGGTGAAGTAAGTGAAACCAAATAGGCATAGTTCGACACTGACCTCATTTTGTTAACATGCTTGCAATTCTGACATATTTTAAGGCATAAACTAGTACAAAAAATGGCTTTAAAAATTGGCTTTTTGAAATTTAACAAAAAGCCGAAAAAAAAAAAGAAAAGAAAAAATAAATTTTGTTTTTATTAGAAGGTTTTTAATTGAAATTGACTTTGTCATCGTGTCTTCGTGTCACGCTAGTAAACAATGCTCCTTCATTTTAAAGTAAATATAAGCTATTTCGTTTGTCGCTCTGTGGCTCGGTTGGTAAGAGCGTCCTGTTAATAACGCGGTGGTTGTGAGTTCGGTCCCTGGAAGGTCCAGCGTGTTAGTTTTTGCAGATAATTAGTAGAAAAGGTGTTACTTGAAACAAGAAAACTTTTCGTTGTTTGCACTAAGAATTTTTGAGGAGTTTTTTTAAGAAGCATTTTTTTTATTTAGATAGTGGAAAACACAAAACATTTTAGATATTAAAAAAGCACAAAATAAAATGTTTTAAGTAAAAAATACATTAAAAAATATTTTTAGAAGCTTTATATATATGTATATATAAACATTATATATTACTATTATATGAAATTGGATTTGTCATCGGCTTTTTGTCACGTTAAAAAACCAAGACGCTTCCATTATATATATTAAAAAAAAAAAAAAATGTAAGCAACTCATTGTATTTCTTAATGAATCAGCTGGTTACAGCGTCATGTTGATAATGCGAGAGTCGTGTGTTCGATCCTCGCCAGGCCGAGGTGTTTTTTGCAAATAATTAATAGAAAAAGTGTCAATTAATAAAAGAAAATATTTCGTTGTGTACACAGTATCCTAATAATTTTTCAAAAGTTTTTAAACGGCTTTTTATCTAGTTACAAAAAGCACAAAATTAAAATGTAAGTAAAAATAAATAAATAAATAAAATTTTTTAGAAGCTTTTTATTAGTTAGAAGCTTTTTATATGAAATTGACTTGGTCATCGTGTCTTCCTATCACGCTAGTAAACAATTAAAGTAAATATAAGCCGTTCCGTTTGTGGCTACGTGGCTGGTCAGAGCGTCCGTTTAATAACGCCGTGGTCGCGAGTTCGGTCCCCGGTAGGTACGGAGTGTTATTTTTTGAGGATAATTACTAGAAAATGTATCAATTGATAAAAGAAAATTTTTCGTTGACTACACAATATCTTAAGAATTTTGCGAAAACAATTTTTAAGAAGTTTTTTTTTTTTTTTTTTTTTTTAATATTAGAAAACACAAAACATTCTTAGATGTTAAAAAAGCTCAAAATTAAAAGTTTCAAGTACAAAATACATAAATAAATATTTTTAGAAGCTTTATATATATATATATTATTATTATTATTATTATTATATGAAGTTGAATTTGTCATCGCGTTTTCTGTCACGATAAAAAACAAGACGAAAAAAAAAAAAATGTAAGCAATTCATTGTATTTCTTAATGGCTCAGTTGGTTAGAGCGCCGTGTTAATTTTTGCAAATAATTAATCGAAACGGTGTTAGTTGATAAAAGGAAATATATCGTTGTGTACACAGTATCCTAATAATTTTTGAAGAGTTTTTTTTTTAAATAGCTTTTTATCTAGTTACTAAAAAGCACAAAATAAAAATTTAAATAAAAATAAATAAATAAAGTTTTTATAAGCTTTTTATTGAAACTGGATTTCGTTATCGCGTCTTCATGTCACGCTAATAAATATGGCACCGCAACTTTAAAGTAAATGTCAGCAGTTCTTACAGTCGCTCGTTGGCTCAGTTGGTCAGAGCGTCGTTAATGCGATGGTGGTGAGTTCCATCCCCGGAGGATCGATGTGTTAAATTTTGTAGATAATTAATAGAAAATGTGTCAAATGATAAAAGGAAATTTTTCATTGTCTACGCAGTATTCTAAGAATTTTTGAAGAGTTTTTTTAAGAAGCTTTTTTTAGATATTAAAAAGCACAAAAAAAAAAAAAAAAAAAAGTTTTATATATATGTACATATTTTTTTAGAAGCATTTTATTGAAACTGGATTTTTATCATCTTGCCTTTGCGTCATTCTGAAGAAGAAGGCGCCTCCACTTTAATATAAATTTAAACAACCTTTTCGTCTTCGTTAGCGCATTTGGTTAGAGCGTCATGGTGATAACGCGATGCTCGTGGGTTCGACCCTTGCAAGCCGATGTGTTGCTTTTTTGCAGATCATTAATAGAAACTATGTCAACTGATAAAAGAAAATCTTTCATTGTCTACACATTATCATAAGGAATATTTAAAGAAGCTGTTTTTTGAGTTACTAAAGCGCACAAAATAAAAATTTTAGTAAAAATATAAATAAAAATAACACTGAAAGTTTTTTTTTATTATTATTGTGTAGCCCTAAAAAGCCCAAAATAAAAATTTATTCTTGCAGAGACATGCTATAAAATCATAAAAATGTCAACAACAAGAAAATTTTAAAGAAAAATATAGATATTTCACTTTTGCAAAAGGTGAAAAATTTTAAATATTCTAAATATTTTAAAAAGCATTCGAGAACAATATTCCTTTTGTATAAGTATTTGTGAGATTTTTCTAGAATGTTCTGTGGTTTTTCTTGACAGTTAGACTTTTGGTTAGAACGTCATGCTGATAATGCAATGATCGTTGGATTCGGTCCTCGAAAGACGACATAGTACTTTTTTTCCAGATAAATAATCGAAAAAAAAAAAAAATGTCAATTGATAAAAGACAATCTTCCGTTGTCTACAAAATATCCTAAGAAATTTTAGTTAGTTTTTTTTAAGAAGCTTTTTTCTTTTTGTAACTAAAAAGCACAAAATAAAATTTAAGTAAAAAATCATTTTTTAAAATTAGAAGCTTTTTATTGTGAAGCCCTAAAAAGCATAAAATAAAATTTATTCTGGCAAAGACATGCTACAAAGAAATGAAAGTTTCAACACTAAGAAAATTTTAGAGAAAAGTATAAGTACTTTCCTTTTCAAGAGATGAAAATTTTTTAATGTTCAAAATATTTTAAAAAGCTTTCGAGACATTTGAAATTTCTGGCCAAACGAACGATTATATAAAAACTAATAACTAAGAATATTGGTCTCGAAAGATTTTTAAAATATTTTGAACATTAAAAAATTTTCATCTCTTGAAAAGGAAAGTACTTATACTTTTCTCTAAAATTTTCTTAGTGTTGAAACTTTCATTTCTTTGTAGCATGTCTTTGCCAGAATAAATTTTATTTTATGCTTTTTAGGGCTTCACAATAAAAAGCTTCTAATTTTAAAAAATGATTTTTTACTTAAATTTTATTTTATATACTTGTCTCATAGTTTAGTACACAAGTGTAACTAGCTCATTATACTTGTATACAACCAACACCTCCTATAATAATGCTTCTGAAGAAAATCGTGATGTAATTCATGCCGAAATGTTTATATCCAAGTAATATATTTCAGGTATATCCAGATTTGGGATTGGGAGAGCTTTTTTAATCATTTTACGCACATAAACAAGGAATTTACAGAAGACAGTTATTCAAATCACAAATAAAAAGAAATCCAATTTGTCATTTTTCTTACTTTATATTAATCACACAAATAAAATATTTACACTGATTAACATATATTTACAAGAAATAAACTAGAGGCTTTCATTTGAAGCACATTGAAATAATCAATAAAACAAGATTATCGGCTTTTAGCCTGCCAAGAATAATACATATGATGCGATACTTCCATTTCGGGAGTAAAACGCAATTACCGTTCAAACGGCCATGCTATTTTCAAGAGAACTTTTTAGGCCTTCATCCTCTCACGAATACAAGTCAATTCTGGTGAATTTTCAGTTTCCATGTAGTTAACAAAAAAAATAAAAAAAAATAAAAAAACAATAAAAATAAAATAAGATAATTATACAAGTCATAATTACTTGTCTGGCATCTGGAAGCAATAATTGACGCCAGTTGCTCAAGCAGAAGGTTCCAGGGGGAATTAAATGGGCATGATGAAATCAATATAATATATTACTCGTTATAAATTTCCTAAACAATCATTAAAAATGAAATATTAAAGTATTAGATTGAACTCTTCATGAAAATTGACAGACATGCACAATTATCATTAATTAAGCTGCAGATGAAAGTAATTTTATATAATTGGTAGACTTAATAAATCCTTCATAAAATAATTAGACGAATAAAATAATTTCTAACAGCTGCCGAACTGAGCTTTACGTCATGGGAAATCGGCTGGTTACATCCAATCAATCCTTCCTATAATATCTATCGTATAGGATGGTGTGGATTGGATATAATCGGCCGATCTTCTGTGACTTAAAGCTCAGTTTGAAGGCATTGTTATAGGAGGTGTTGATACAATACATTAAAAGATATACGATGCGGGTCTTCAGATAGCGAAAATTTTCACGAATTTGAGGCTTTTTGAATTTTTAAAATACTTGAAATCGTAAGAGTTGTGGACTTTTTCATCCATCTTTGCGAGCATTTCAGAAAATGCGCAAAAAAAGAAAAAGTGTAACTGTAGTATGGTATGGATCTAAAAACTAAAAAGTATGACTAAATGAAGTAACCATTAAGTAGGTGAAAGGGAGTGTTGAAGTTTTTGAGTCGTACCACCATATTTCTGCAGTGGTTTCGAATTGAAACTTAGTAAAATGTTTCCTCTTAGGCCTTAATTAAGAGAAAAGGTGAATTTCATAAAGGGGTGAAAAGGAGTACTTCTGGGGGGTTTCACACAAACCTTTATTTTTTAATAAATTTGAACCAAGCTTTGGCCTTCATCAGAGCTCAGAGTAAACAATCTCTTACTTTCTTAAAACTTTTTCACACGTGCGAAAAACTGCTAATATAAAATAAAAATAATTTTTAAAGTTATTATTAGCTTTTAAATTTTAGATATTAATGTATTCAAGATCAGTAATTCGTGTTCTGTGGTTCATGCATTCACAGTGGATATCCAAAGTTCAACCCACTCATTATTTGATAGTAAAATTGTTCACAACATCTGCTCATGTGGGTGATGCGTCTTTGTCAGATGTTATCTCCACAGCTGTCAATTTATAAAATGGCAGGAATGAGGAGCTCACTTAATTAACTATTTTTTACATATAAATATGTATTGCCACGAAGGAAAAAAAAAAGGAGAAAGAAAGAAAACAAAAGAAAAATTTTATTTAAGGAATAAGTAGTAAAACTTATTTATCTATCCTTTGGCTGTTGTTGTTGTTCTGTTTTATTAAGTTCCGTTTTTCTTAAAGCTGTGTTATACAAAAACATTATTGTATACTGGAAGTAGCTCTACAAAAACGTTACTGTGTACAGGAAATAGTTCTATTTTAGATATCACCTTTGAACTCATCAAGAACTTTAATTTAACGCAAATGTACAAGATCATTTGAAATAGCATATTAAAAGTACGATAGATGGTCCTTTTTCTAAGAACCCAAAATAAAACAATAAATATGTTTACATTTATCATATTCTTTTTTTACCATGTTTTTATTAACTTCTATTTTTGTTTGTTTGTCATTTTGTCCGGTACAAATCTTGCAATCGAATTTTAACTAACTTCCCTACAAGCTAGACATTTGAAACTTTGACAGTAGCTCAGAACCCAGTGACAACACAATACTTGAAAGTCAGATTTTCGAATTTCTATTTAGTTTTCTTTTAATTAATTAAAATATGAAAATAATAAGCTCCTAATAGCAATAAAAATAGTCATTAAAATATTAGCTATAATTTAATTGTTGCAAAAAAAAAAAAAAAAAAAAAAAAAAAAATTACGAGTTCATTTTCTTTCGACAATTGTAAAAAGTTAAATTATGCACCTGGCAAACATTGACGTCATTATCACTTTAAAGATTTTCTACACATTGATAAAGTGCTAATGTAGTTCATGATGCAAATACATGTTGTTCGGAAAGGATTAATATTTTATTTTTAAAACCAACTTTTTTTTTTTAAATTCAAATTTCCCGTAACTCTTTAGCCAATCACATTAGAACGCCCATCTTTAGAATATCGATAATAAGGATTTTCTCGCTAAAAGTCGCCAAGGGCAAAAAGTCGCCAAATTTGGCGCCAAATCCATTACTTGCCTGGAGCTTTTTAATGCGTTTTAAAGGGGAAATTAAGCTATTTTAACGCAAAAAAGAGCTGGAAATGCAGAAAATTGACATTTTATCAACTTACTAAGCCTCTTTGAAAGATTTTATACAAAAATAAATACAATTATTTACAATTTCGTAACAATACGCATTGATAAAGTGCTAATGTAGTTAGTTCTACAGCTATGATTCAACAGAAAACTTAAAAACATGGTTTATAAAAAGTTTTTTTTATCTTATAATTATTTTTTTTTAAGTTGTTTAAATTTGAAAAAAAAAAAAAAAAAAAAAAAAAAAAAAGTCCTTCCGGCTTATTTGGAAGGGTAGGTTGATTTCTTTTTCCTTATCAAGTAGCCGTCATTTTGTTTCAAAATGGCGGGTACAAATCATTAATGGACGTGGTAGAAATATTGATGTAGGCTATGCACATATGGAGTTTTAAGGAAATCGGTTCATAAATACCTTTTTATGTGAATTCAAAATTTTCAAGTGACCGGCGCTTGGAAACAAGATGGTGGGCCAAGTTGACAAATATATCAAATGCATTTGTGAGATAAGTCTACTGTATAAATTTTGTTCTAATTAATTCAGAATCTTAAAAGTCATCGTGTTGAAAAATAAAGTGGCTGCCTCTTTGGATCAAAATGGCAGAGAAAGTTGCTCAGTGAACTAATCTAAGATATTGTTGCAAATTTGCATTTTTTTTTTCTTTCAAAGAGGCTTAGTAAGTTGATAAAATGTTAATTTTCTGCATTTCCAGTTTGTTGTAGCGTTAAAATATCCTAATTTTCCCTTAAAAACACATTAAAAAGCTCCAATATGGGATTAATATGGGGTAATGGATTCGGCGCCAAATTTGGCGACTTTTGGCGAGAAAAGCCTTATTATCGATATACCAAAGATGGACGCTATAACATGATTGGTTAACGAGTTATGCGAAATTTCTAACTTTTTCTGGGTTCGGTAAATGGGTATAAAAAGTGGCCGAACGCGCCAAGTCAGTCAGTCGTAGTTGAGTTTCGCCAAACGCTTCCATTGCTATTGAAGGAGTTCTGAGCCTCTTTGAATGAGCCTTACTATGTTAATGCTTTGATACAGTTTGCACTGTGAATTTGCTGTTGACATCTGTTATTTAACCTGTGTTTACTGGTGAAACTGAAGTTGATACCTGGTTTATAGACCTGTATTCTTCTGGAATTTTCTGTAAATAAACTACTGAACTTTTGCAAGTTTCGCCTTTCATTCTCGGACAACTTACGAACCCCCAAGTACGCAACAATATTTGTAAAATAAGTCCACTGTCCAACTTTGGTTCGAATAAGCTCAGTATTTCAAAATTTATCGCGACAACGAAGTCTCAAGTGGTACCGTTCAAGTAGACGCAACTTGGAAATAAACTTGCCCACCGAAATCATAGTTGTTTGAATCACAAATCCATTTTTCAACTTTGGTTTGAATTGATTAAGTATTTCAAAAGTTACCGTGATAACAAATTTTCAAGTGGCCGCCAGTTGGAAACAATATAGTGGGGCAAGTTGCCCAGCAAACACATCCAAGTTATTTTGAGCATAGGTTCACTGTCCAACTGTGGTTCGAATCAGTGCAGTGTTTCAAAAGTAATTGTTATGGCAAATTTTCTAGTGGCAGTCTAAGTGGCTGCAACTTGGAAACAAAATGGCGAAGCGAATTGTCCAGCGAAATCATAGAAGATATTTGTATGATAAGTTCATTGTCCAATTTTAGTTCAAATTAAATCAGTATTTCAAAAATTATCGTGATAAGAAATTTTCAAGTGGCACCGTGATTTCAAGTGGACACCACTTGGGAAAAAAAGCGGAGTGAGATGCTGAGAGAACTCATCTGTGATAAATGAATGGTAAACCCACTACACAAATTTGATACGAATTTATTTAGTATTACAAAAGTTATCATAATGACAAATTTGCAAGTGGCTGCCACTTGGAAATAAAATTGCGGATCAAGTTACCAAGCAAACGTATCCAAGATATTTGAACCATAAATTCCCTATACAACTTTTGTTTGAATAAATTTAGTATTTAAAAAGTTATCTTGATAGCACATTTTCAAGTTGGCAGCGTGGTTTCAAGTGGCCGCAACTTGGAAACAAGAAATTGGAACAAGGTGCCCAGTAAACTCGTCCAAGATAATTATATGATAAGATCACAGTTTAACTTTGGTTGGAATTGAATCAAAATTTAAAAAGTTATCATGCTTATAAATTTTCAAGTGGTAGCCTAATTTCAAGTTGTCTCGCTTAGTTTATAACATCCCCACTTTGTTAAAAATGGCGAATAAAGTTCATTAATAAAGTTTATTGAGACACTTATATAGTCTATGTATACATCAAAATTCAAACAAATTCGGAATACGTTTTTTACAATTTTAATTTGAAATTTTCAAGGGGGCTCCACTTGAAAACAAAATGGTAGAGCAACTTGGTTAACAAACTCATCTAAGATGAGTTTGGATACGATGGATACGATAAGTTAAGACACTGTCGAAATTTGGTTCGATTTGGAGTATTATTTTGGAAGTTATTGTGATTTTAAAATTTCAAGTGGTAGCCTGATTTCAAGTGGCCCTGCTTCATTTAAGATATCCACCACTTTATTAAAAATGGCAGATAAAGTTCATTAATAAAGTTCATTGAGACTCTTATGTCTTCTATATTTACATCAAAATTCAAGCAAACCTTGCTTTAAATACGCTCTTTACAATGTGGGTTTGAAATATTCAAGTGGCTGCTACTTGAAAACAAAACGTCGGAGCAACTTGGTTAATGAACTCATCCAAGATATTTATAAGATCAATTCGCTGTCCAAGTTTGGTTCGATTTGGAGTATTATTTTGGGAGTTATCGTGATAACAAAATTTTCATTATAGATAGATAGATAGATAGATAGATAGATAGATAAACGAAGTGATTGCAATAGGTCGATTTCTAAAGAAATCAACCTAAAATCATTGTTATAGTTTTTAATGAGCTAATCAATGAAAAATTTCCTATAAAAGATTAAGGAATCACATTTATATACATATATATATAAGTATTATTAAATTATTTAAAAATAAACGTGGGTGATTTTCCAGAAACCTAACAATAACACACAGAAAATTGTTATTTAATATATAACCATAATGTATCTGAATATTTTAGTGAAGCCCTGTAAATATTAACATTGAACGTACTAAACTTTATAATAAATTTTTGTGCATATGAATAATAAATATTAGATTCATTATGATTTATGCAAAATCAAAATATATGGTTTATAAAAATACCTCTCATAGAGCGCAGTGCTTTGGAATGCACTTGAATGTCCCTGTACACAAACCAGTGGTGGTATTTACCCCCATTTTTCAATAGGGATATCGCATAACACAAATCAGTTAATTTAAATAACACAAATCATTTGAAGAAATTCTGAAAATATCTAAGAACGCTAAAGAGGGGCTGACATCCAAATACACAGACAGGCAGAAAGACAGACAAATAGATTAATTCAAATCATAATTACTCTTTGTCAGAAAGTGTTAAAAAAGCTTATTAAAGTGGAAAAAGCAATTGCAGCAATTTCCAGTTACAGCCCTTAATGTAACAATATTTTTGTGCGGCCCTGTAAATATTAATGCTAATCATACTATATTCTACATGCAAGTGAGTAGTAAATGTCAATTTCATTATGATTTGGGCCAAATAAAGGTATTAAAGTATGGTTTATAGAAATACCTTTCATAGAATGAAATGCTGTGGATTTCTTTTGGGTGTCTCTGTATACAAACCAATGGTGGTACTGACATTTTCAGTAGGGAGCATTTCATAGTGAATTTAAATAAGATATATCAGTTTCAAGGAATTCTACGAATATTTACGGGAGTTAAAGTGCAAACAAACGGACAAACAGTCGGGCAGACAGACAGACAAACTGAAGTCATAAACACTTTTCACCTTTGTTGGAAGGTGTTAAAAAGTAATGAATGCTGTGTAAATTTTAAGTACAAAACATCATTTTCTCGCCTAACTTTTTATGAAACGCGTTTGACAAGTTCAATGTCTTTGTTCAATTAAAAAAAAAAAAAATGTTTTATTTAAACTCTCATATTTTTATCACTCATCATGCTTATTTAATTTTTAATCTTGTGTGAAGTATTATACTTTAATTGTTTGATTCGTAGTACACAGTTATATTTACTTCGGTGGTGGCAGTCCATCTGGATCCTTTCGTGCTATACCAACTGGAAATTCTTGGGCTTCTTCTATTTTAAGTAGGTGCAATTCGGCTTCAATTTTTCCCTAAAATAACAAAATCAATAATAATAATTACTAATAGTAATAATAATAATAATAGTAATAATAATAATAATAATGTAATAATTTAACAATAAAACTTCTTACTTCTTTTATTTTGAGAGAATAAAAAACCCATATAAAAGAGTATTAAATAAAAAGAGGCATGAATATTCTTATTCTAAATATAAGAATCTATTGCACTTAATCCAAAATACCAAAATATGCATAATATTATATATTTTAATCAAGACTGACGATCCCAGAAATCTTCCTAATTTCTTT
Source organism: Salticus scenicus (assembly GCA_963930645.1). Lineage (NCBI taxonomy): Eukaryota > Metazoa > Arthropoda > Arachnida > Araneae > Salticidae > Salticus > Salticus scenicus. The sequence goes on from OZ005654.1 coordinate 153,454,662, forward strand.
TGCAGAAAATTTTAGGATTCTAAATTTGTAATTCAGAAATTTTTGGGATTGGTATACGAGCAATTGAAACACCAATGGAGGACTTCCCATTGAGATTCAAAATGTTTTTAGTGTATGTGTGTGTACTATGTATGTGTGTAGTATGTATATCGCAATAGAGATAGTGGTCGGAAAAATCCCCCGAATGACTTGCGAATCGGTACAAATGTTCATGAAATACACTGAATTAGCTGTATATTTCTTGGTGCGTTGATGTTTGTGGTTCATGTACAGGGACACACCAAAGTATTTCGTATCATTATGGTCTATGGGCAGAATTTTTTAAAGCGTTTATTAACGTAGTTAGACTGAGTTCAACATATTGAAAATAACATATAATATTAAGACACTTAAAAGCATGTCTTCTGTAGAAAAATGTGTACATAGACTTAATCTACAGGTCCACGCAAAAGACTTCCGATAACGTTATGCAATCATTCAAATGGCATCGAATTTGGTATAAATATTTATGAGTTATACGGAATTCATTGTATAGATTTTATTGGTGTGTAAAGTGTTTGTACCTCGTGCATAGAACACACAAAAGAATAAAGCACCCATTAAGGTCCATATACACTGCATTTCTTTTAAGTGCATTTTAGCATACTTGCACTCGATTCAACACTATGAAATTAGCATATTATAAGAATGTTTAAAAAGCATGGTTTATTCAGAAATTGGTAGCATAGAATAAGTAATTAGTTTACAGTGCTACACAAAATAATTCCTATACATTATACAACCATTCATTTGATGTCAAATTTGGTATAAGTGCTTATGAGTTACGTGAAATTAGCTGATAGGTTTGTTTGGGTGTATATAACACCAAACAAACCTATTGGTGTATGTTAGTGCTATTGGTGTAGGTTAGTGTTGGCGGCTTGTGCATACGGACACACAAAATAATCTTGTATGCTTATGATCTATATACGGCATTTCTTTTAAGTGCATTTTAACGTGATTACGCACCATTCAATATAATGAAATTAAAATGTGTTATTGGAATGCATGGTTTCTGTTATAGAAAATGGCAGGCTTAGACTTAGTAATTAGTTTACAAGGCTATACAAAAGAATTCTGGTACGTTTTATAAACATCCAGTTGACTGAAAATTTAGTAGAAATATTTATAAATTAAAAGAAATTAACTGTATGATTTTTGATATATGTAATACTTTTAGATCGTGGTTAGGACGCGCAAAAAAAAAAAAAAAAGAAAATGCGATACTTTGGTCTATAAATAACATATCATTTATGACCATTTTAGCACTGTTACTTTATATTCAACGTAATAAAATTTAGCAAGCATTATTAAAATGCTTAGAAGTATGGTTTCTGTAGAAATAATAAGCATAGAGTTAGTAATTAGTTTATAGGTCAACGCAAAAGAATTCAGATACGTTGTTACGTAATCATGCAAATGACTGCAAATTTGGCACAAATATTTGTTAGTTACTTGTAATTATGAATCCCACAAAAAAATTGCAATGCATTTCGGTCTACAGCCATCATTTATTTCACATATGCACTTGCTCATGGGTACAGTATATTGAACAAAAAGAATTTAAGATGCATTGTAAAATTCTCAAAAGCAAGGACTCAGTAGAAAATGGTGTATATGTAGTAGAGATTTAACAATCAATTTAATTTAATAGTTTACAACGCTACAGAAAAGAATTCTGTTCAGATATGTATTCAGCATGGTAATCACTGAATAAATATTTTTGGTATGTTATGAAAGACATATACACGAGGTCTTTTATTTTTATTATTAGGGAAAAAAATGCTTAAAAGCATAATTTATATATGTTTTTAAGATGCAGATGGTGATCGTCTAAAACAGCCTGTTATAATATCGCCACATTTCAGACAAATTCGAAGTTAGTCTATAAATAATATTGACACGAAAATTTTATTGAAAATATATCTGTACTGATAAGTATACAGGATTTAAGTCCATATTCTTCATTTTTCAGGAGACGAAAAATAAAGTTAAACTATCTAAAAACTAAACAGAAGAATCGATTAGGAAAAACGGATTATATGTTGATTTATACCCTTTATACTATTCAATGGTTGTCAACCTTCATTTAATAAAGGGAAAAAATTGAATTAAATATTTTATACCAAAGATTAATGCTAAATTTCTGACTTGAATCTTTTTTTACCAGTGGATTTTCTCAAAGACCAAATGACATGGATTTAAATCGTTTATACCAATCGATAGAGAAGTTTTTTCTGGGTCTGACTATGTGCTTAACTGAAAATTGACATTTTTGGACTTAAATCCTTTATACTTATCAGTACAGATATATTCTTCTGCAGTTGGGGCACTCTATATAAGGTCGTGAAAGAATTAATGTAATCAATTGAAAAATTTCATTTAAAAGTCATGGACACGGTTTGCGTATTATTAATACAATGTCAGCGGTTACTGACTGTTAACTGCTTTTCTCCATCAAAAGTTGAAACTGACACCGGCCACCATCCTCTCACTCTTTTTTGCTTGAAAAGTGATATCTGTGGCACACTTTCATCGTCTTTAAGAAGATCTAAGGTACACGAAGAAGCAGTCTTAGAACATCGAGGAAAATGACGCAAATCAAGATCTATTTCACCTGAAATAAAGGAAAGACCAAAAGAAACTTTAGTTGAGCTGTAAGAATAAAGTTCTAAGTTTATCAGGATATAAGATTATGTGAATGAACTATTAAAAAACCTTATTATACATATTGCAACACTTCTAAGAAATGAGGTACTGTTAAAATTCTTCTGAAAGAGGATGGAGTTTTACGTTTATAAAGAAAAAATATATATAAAATACAAGAAATAGTAATGAAGACTACAGAAGTCATAATAACAGATAAAAACTGAATTTAAAGTAATCTGAAAATAAGCAAATCTGTAAGAGGTTTTACCCAATTTTTATTTTGAATCAATTAAGGGCAAAATAATGTATATTTATTCAAAATAAATTTTACATAAAATCCCTTACAGATTTGTTTCTTTTTTAGAGCACAGTCGGTAACAAAAGTGTCCGAACACTAGCAAAAATTCCTATGTAAAAACAGTACACTTCATACGGTTTTGTTAAATAAATCCTTGTCGAATCATGTTCTTAGTCAGTCTAAAATCAGGATTCGATAAGGATTTATTTAACAAAACCTTATAAAGTGTACTTTTTTAACATAGGAATTTTTACTAGTGTTCGGACACTTTTGTTACCGACTGTACGTGATATTAAACTCATTCTAAAGACGATATCTTCCTTAAGTTTTACTTTTTTTTTTTAATGGTTTTTGAGTTCTGATAAATTGTGCAAAAGGAATTTTGTCGTCGCTTTCACATGCGCAGTTGAACATTAATTAGTAAATGGTTCATATTTCAACAGGTATTTGCCATTTTTACATCCTAATTTGTTAATGGTACCCTTTTAGCTGTCGGGACAAAATTATTGTTGAAATATATGACGTATACAATGTTCTCTACACACCTGAAATTTCAAGTGACTTTATCGAGTATTTATTTAGATATCCGGCAAAGATCTGAATTCTTTTTTCTATACAGTGCATATTAGTATGATATAATCCATACAAAACTTTTCGTACTGTATTACAGTCACAGTCGGGTGTTGCAGTTTTGCACATTTAAATAAATTGCACATTTTTGAAAATGTAATTAATTTTAATAGAGCGAATATCAGGGCCCGATTAAGCTTTGAAGCTAAGGGAAGCTCAGTATCATTTCGGGGCCCTCTTTCATTTCAGAAAATCTTGTTTTCCTGTTACATATTGTAATATAAAAATGCTATAGACCAAAAATTAGTGTGTGTTTATAGTTTTTTTTTTTTTTTTTTTCATTCATATATCTGGTTGGTTTCTACACACAGCATTAAAATCGTATAACTTATTAATTAAGAACCTTCAGATTTTTTAGGTTAAATAACAGATTTTTCCCGAAAGAGTGAGTATTTTATCTTGCTTTAGACGAATTTTATCAGAAAAATTCAATCTCAGTTTGAAAATATAAAACAGGAAATTCAAGACCCTGTTTTTAGTCATTTTGGGGGCCCTTCTTAAATTCTAGAGGGGAAGCTTGTGCTTCCCGAGCCTTTTGGGTAATCAGGCCCTGCGAATAATGACTATAACTTGAATTCTTTGGTATAACGGGAGATTCTTCTAACTACTGAGTTAACTCGGTTGATCTTGTAAGTGTATTTATAAATGCAAGTTTAATTAATTATTAAATATGTTTATACAAAAATCTAAGCCCGTTGTACAACTCTGTAAAGTTAGGAGTAAAACGCTATTTAGCTGGAAGCCAGAAATCTAAAGTTAACTGGTTTTAAAAATGAATAATTGATCGTTAATAAAAACCAGTACATTTATTTATTATAAAAACCCGAAAGAACAAAATATGTGTGAAAAGGAGCTAGAACACCTTACATAACAATGTGTTACTTAAAAAAAAAAAAAAAAAAAAAAAAAAAAACATTTTGTATTTCGTGATTCCACATGCCCCATGGTTCGGGGCATGGCATCGGGGCCCCATGGTTCGTTGTATCGCAAACTTTTCTGTATGCCTCGAGTTAGCCCTTCACATCTTAAACATTCTAACATTCCATACTTCAATAAAACTTCAAAAAAGTTCTTTATATTAAGTTACATTGAAAATTAAAAGACAAAACTAAACTAGTATGATGTGGCCACCACAAGACTTTGTTCTATATAATTTTACACAAAATTCATTCAATACAAATTATTTATTAAATTATTAAATTATTTTCCATTATAAATGCAGACGATTTTTATGTGACAGAATTATATCACTAAATGCCGAAAGATAATAAATTTTTTGCCAATATCAACAGAAATATATATATATTTTTTTTTTTCTGTTTTTTTTCTGTTTTTTTTTTTTTTTTTTTTTTTTCGTTAAAAAATGAAAAAAATTCGATAACTTTGTTTTAAATTGTCGCAGATCTGTTGTTCAACCATTCGTTTTAAAGGAATTGACGAGATCATTCGAAAGATACCCATATTGAAAATTTACACCCCCCAGAGGGGGAAGCGATGCTTCCACATGCACAAACTATTTTTTTCTTGTTTACTACTACTATTATCAATAATTCATATTAATTTTAAAATCACACATTAAATATAACTCTCATTATGCACATTTATACGCAATTTTGTTCTATACTGCCATGTTAAAAATTTAGAAAAAAAAATGGGATCACAGCGCCACCTGTTAAGCGAATGATTTCTAAATCTAATCGGCATCAGTTTATGTCAGGGTACAAAATACCAACTAAATACCAAGTTTGGTTAAATTTCGTTCATTGGTTCTTGAGATACAGCGTCCACAAAATTTGTGATACAGACAGACAGACAGACAGACAGACATTTTCTAAAAACAGTTGAATCGTCTTTAGGACATTCCAAAACTGTAAATCCATCGAAAACTAGAGTTCGAAAATTTTCACAAATCCAATACTTTCTCTCTATATACATATAGAAGAAAGTAAAAAAATATAAGTGATGTATTTGAAGTACTTGAGACAAGTGTAAACATAGTATGATAATACTTGCCTGACAATGAAAATTACTGGGGTGAGTGTAACCACGGGTGACTAGCCAAAATGCTTCAGAAATAGAACAAATCTGAAGTTATATTAAAAATCTACAAATAAAACTTAGTTTCCTCAATAAAAACTGTAAAGTTTACTTCAAAGAAAAAAAAAAAAATTATGGCAAAACTTCGAACTTTAAGAGGGGCACTCTGTTGGAAAGTGTAACATAACCTGTTTTTCACACTTCTAAAACTATCACTGTTTCATATTTGATTTGGTTTTCTAAGCTAGAGTGACCATATTTTTTACATTGAATTTCAGGACAAACATGGCGTTGTCCTCGAAAGTCACATTAAATTGTAAAATTTTAGTAAGTTTTATGTATAAAACACCTAAAAGAACTTATTTCCTCTTATTTATTATTATTATACATATAATAAATTATTATAATAAAACATTAATAACTTTATAATCGGCGTCCCCAGATGTGTTGTAATTTTTTGGGGACGAAAGTAGTTTCCGAGGACTGTCGTCGAGATTCGAGGACGTGTGGTCAGCCTATCCTAAGCCTATAGCGCAGCACTAGTGCGACGTTAAACCGAACCAACCAACCAACCTAAGCCTAAATATAACAAAGGAAGGTTCGAACTTGATAGGTCCAAATTCAGCTAATCAGTTGAGTTAAGCACGGGCTATATTTATCCTATGCCACTCTTATTAATTTAAGTTTTCAATTTATGTTTAATTTTATTCGATGATGCTAATTCAGAAATAAATTTTCTTTGTTCTATTTTTTCAATGTAGTAGATATTTATTATTAGTTGAAATATCTTAATATTTTAGAGACATATTGATATGTATTTTCATGGAACCCCGTTCTCTTTAGTATCAAGAATTACATTCAGTATCTCATATTACTCATTAATCTATAGACTAATGTCTATTTCAAGATTCATAAATATCCTCTTTCTTTATCTTGATCATTACCTATCTTACATCTTACCGAATTTTTATTTTTAAATGCTTTCGTAACAAAAAAGAATAAAACACAAGCTGTATTTCATTGTTATTATTGTTGTTGTTGTTATTTCTTTAAGAATTTGATGTTTGAAAAAAATTCACATTTCGGCAATTGTGAATTTATGGTTAACGTACTTTTGTCTATTCCTTATATTTCAGTAATTTTCTTGTTTTTTCTCCTTAAAAAATATCACCTTCAGCATAAAATCTTTACGACATGATGAAAGTTTGACACACATTTTCCCTTCTTGTTAGTACTAATTGCGATAATAAAACCCTGATCAGTGTAGTCCTTAATCAAATATTTAATATTAATAAAATATAAGTTTCTATTATTTCAGTTAAATGTACTACATGACAGTTAAAATTGATTTAAAAGTTACCTATAAAATCATCAGCCTTGAAGTGGTCTGCATCAAATACTTGCAATTTCAATACTGGAGGTAACTTTGTTTCAGTCTCATCCCAGGAAAATACAGTTACTTTTTTCATCACCACCATTCGTTGTTCGATTGGAAGATAATCAAATTTGAATACAAATCGCCAATTGAAATTGCCTTCACCGGTTAATGACCTATTACGGAATTTTAGACAATTTCACAAACAGATGTTATTTTAAAAAGTGAAGACTAACCCATTCTTAATTTAAATGAAAGTGGTCATCTGCAGAAGTAAATTTTATTAAGAAAAAGAAATTATTATGGCATGGATAAAACGATATTTGTTTAAAATTTTAAAGAAATAATAGGAAAGAAATGTCATATTTTGCCACTTTCCAAGTTGAGTATCTCTTTCTTGCTAAACAAACAAAAAACGAATAATATAAGAAAATCGCGATACTTTCATTTGTACATTGACATCTTATTAAAAAGAATGAGTTATTTAATTTTGTCGCTGAAAATTGTCTCATAATATATTTACAATGTTAATTGAAAATTACGTTTTGTTAAAGAAGAGGTATATTTTTGTAAATCGCATTATGCAAATTTACGATTCCTGTCAAATATCTTTTTATAAATTATGACGTAAAATCTCACAAATATTCGTAACATACAAATATTGTAAGGAAATTTTCGTCTTGATTGGTATACATCATATTGCATGAATGCAACTGAATAGAGGTTTTTGAAAATTATTTTATTTTTTTTACTTAGGAATAGTTTGGTTTTAATTTATATATTTGTTTAGTTTACTTTAATGTATATGCATTATTAATTGATTAGTTACATCATAATGAAAATGTAGAATTACATTCTGTGTATAAGTATAATGCTTAAATGATCATTTTTTAATTTTGTAATATGAAACAAAAGAAAAGTGAAACTGAAAACTAATATTTATTTGATCTTCCAATGACTGATTTTTAAATAGTTTCAGACGAATTTTTTCTTATTGTAATTATTGGCATTGTTAAAAAATTAGTACGTTGTGTCCTCCACAAGACTTTCTTCTACATTTTCCTATACAAATTTATTCAGTAAAAATAATTTATTAAAACAATTATTTATCATAATTATTTACCATGATGAATGTAGACGGTTTTTATTTTAGAGAAAACTAACAACTAACACTAAATATCCAAAGAAAGACAGTTTTATTTTTTATAGTTAACTCTTAAAAAATGCGTTTTTATAATGCTTATATCACATATCAAATTTCGTACCGTTACATTCCATAGAAGTTGAGATGTAGTCTTTTCGTTTTCGGGAAATTTGTAGTATAACAGCGCCACCTATCGGTAGATATGCATCTAAATTAAATCAGCATAATGTCTCACAATGACCTTCTCACAGATCAAGTTTTTTTTTTTATTACACGCATTAGAACCTGAGTTATAGATTCCCCTTAAATTGCGGAAATTACTGTATAGCAGCGCTACCCGTTGAGTGATTGATGCCAAAAGTGTACTCACATTAATTTATTAATATATATCTACACATAAATTTATATGCAATTCTGTTCAGTAATTTCTGAGATATTGTCATCCCTGAAATTGTGGAAATCGCTCTATAGCAGCGCCACCTATTGAGCAATCAACACTAAAATTTGGTAGACACTCACTTATGTGTAGGTGCATCTACATATAAATTTATATGCAATTTTATGCAGCAGTTCTTGAGATACAGGTTTTCTTAAAATTGTGAAAATAGCTGTATAGCAGCGCCACCTGTTGAGCATTTGACATCAAAAGTTGATAGGCACTAATTTAGGTCAAGATGCAGCTACGTATAAATTCATATGCAATTCTCTGCAGTAGTTCCTCAGATACAGTCGCCACAAAATTTTTGTCACATACACGCACACAGACAAACAGACGTTTTCTAAAAATGGTCTAGCACTCTCAAAACGTGTAAATCCATCGAAAACCGGAAGTCGAAAATTTTTATGAGTCCAATACTTTTTCTGTTAAATATAGAAGAAAGTGTAATATATATATATATATATATATATTAGTAGTTGAAAATCACGAATCGTATGTAGTGCTCGTTTCAGCCAGCTGTTCATCATATTCGTACGAAGTTGAAGTGAAATAGTGTGAATAATGAGTTATTTATACCATACAAGTAGTAATCCTAGGAAAATATTATAAAATTTTATGATCAGACTCCTACCAAGTGTAACATGTTTGCCGTATTCAACTAACAAAAATTAAAATTATTATATATTTAAAATTTCATTCTTCTTTTCTCTAAATTTTCTCTCACCTTAACTCTAAAATCAAATATTCTGTTTCTTTTTAAACCAGGTTGACTTTAATTTTTAACGATCACGGGAGAAGAACGAAAAAAAAAAAAAAAAAAGTCTGTAAATTGCACAAAATATTCCCTTGCATTTTCTTATTTTTGAAAAATAATTATCAGTTCGATCAGTTCTCGTTGAAACACAGACCGTGAAACGAAAATGCCTTTAAGTTCCGTAAATTACGTGATGTGTTGCATATAAAGAATATTTATAACTGTTAAGTTGCCTTTAGAGTTCTTAATTTTATAACTTAAATGAACTACAAGTGAGTTTTTTAAAGTTTTTCAGTATAGGAATCAGATGTTAATAACAATGGGGTCATTGCATATATTTGCATGCTTGATTCTATTTTTGAAACTGGAGTATAAAGAGACCTGCACGTCATAAAAAATGGTATACATTATTAGCGATCGGATATGTGTACTTTTATTGTAGGTGACTGACTTAATCTGGAATTTGAGTGTGTAGGTATTGAAATAATGATAAAAGTCTAGTGGGTTAGGATCAAAATGAAAGTGAAACCCCTTCATTAAGCTGCAATGAATAAAGATAGAAATTTGATGTTGGATTCCATTTCCATTCTTTTTTTGTTGTTGTCAATTTATTCATCAGAAATTTTTTCATTAAAATTTTGACCAAACGTTTTACCAGCAATTAAAGGATAACGAAATGATTGGTATATATCTTAAAAAAAAAAAAAAAAAAAAAAAAAAACAGAAAAGCATAAACTTCCGCTACAATGCTACATATATATATATTAACGTTAAGAGAAAAAGTTTACATAATCTTTATCGTTTGCGTGATAACAGAAGATTTATAAATAAGTTAAATTTTGATATTAAAAAAATGTGTTTTACTTAGGAATATTTGATAATCAAGGCGTAAAATGATATTATCAGATTTCTTTCATTAACTCCAACTTTATTTTTTTAACTTTATTTATTTTTTTATTTATTTTTTAATCCTTAAATTAAGATAATGTGTAAATTAATATTAATAATTGTAATAATAATAATAATAATGATAATGATAATAAAGACTTCCAAAAGGTAGAATTTTTTTCCCAAGTGTTCGCCGTTTTGAAACCAAGAAAGCAGATCAAGTATATTAATAAATTTGGTTGAGATTTTGATATGGACTATGAACATGTCGAATTTCATGTAAATCGGTTCATAAATACGTTTTTCATGTAAGTTTGAAATTTTCAAGTGGCTGCGATTTTGAAACAAGAAGTTACACTGTTTAAAAAATGCAACTTCGCTGCCAGAAATTCTCTGTAATTACAGAAAAATGCGTTTTGTCAACGTAATTTTTCCGTAATTTACGACTTTTTTCTCAGATAACAGAGAATTTCTAGCAGCAAAGTTGCATTTTTTTTACAGTGTAGATCAACTTAATTAAAAAACTTAATTGATACCTCCATATGGACTATATAATGAGTATCATGCAAATCGCGGTTCATAATTTTTTTTTTTTTTTTTTTTTTTTTTTTTTTTTGTGCGAGTTTTAAATTTTAAAGGGGCTACCGTTTTAAAATAAGATAGCAGATGAAGCTGACTAACGAACTTATCCAAGTATTTCTAAAAGAAGTCCATCGTCTAACTTTGACTCGAATAGATTTAATATTTCGGAAGTTAGTTAGTTGATTTGATAAACAGGTAGACAGACAAACAGACAGAGAGATAGCAGTAGCGGACCCCCCCCCCCCCCCAAAAAAAAAAAAAAAAAAAAAAAAAAAAAAAGTCAAGTTCTGGATCCGCCACCGACAGATATAGGTAGATAGTTAAGCGTACAAGAGGATTAGTATTGAAAAGTAATAAATAAAAGCCTTAGAATATAAACACTATAATTTAAAATATTTAAAAATCATTACGTCTCGTAGTTAAATTAAATTTTAATCACATTAAAAACTGAGACAGATAATATACACTAAAAATATACATTTTAAAACATTAAAAACACAAAAACATAAATTTAAACGTTTCGAGCCTTTTACAGGCTCCTCATCTGTAAAAAACATCAAAGGTATATGATGAGATGAACAACAGACTTTCATTATGTGAGTACAACGTATTCATCATGAATTGCGCATGCCTCATTAAGTGGCGAACAATTTTGATTTGTGTACCAGCCCTCCAGGAAAATTCTTGAGTGATAATTTAAACAATTAGATATGATTATTTTAGTACTGTTAAAATCAGGTAAATGGTCAGTTTTTATGGCATGCTGTACTATTTTTGAACGTATTGTTCGCCACTTAATGAGGCATGCGCAGTTCCTGTTGAATACGTTGTACTCACATAATGAAAGTCTGTTGTTCATCTCATCATTTACCTTTGATGTTTTTTACTGATGAGGAGCCTGTAAAAGGCTCGAAACGTTTAAATTTATGTTTTTGTGTTTTTAATGTTTTAAAATGTATATTTTTAGTGTATATTATCTGTCTCAGTTTTTAATGTGATTAAAATTTAATAAACACTATAAATTGCAAAAAGTTGCAACAATTGTTTCGGGGCGAAATAATACAACGACCCTTCATCAGACGAATTTAGTAGTTAGGAGTGCCGCAAATAATTTGCGTTGCCGTTTTGTTTGCTGCACATGTACCAAATTTGTTCACATGATGAAGGGTCGTGGTATTATTTCCACCCGAAACAACTGTTGTGAGCTTTTTGTATTTACATACATTTGTTGTGTTTACATACGACATTATTTATTTATTATTTATTTTCAAACGTTAGTTTTCCCAAAATTTAATTAAATTTAAAATTGATTAAATTAAAAAAGTTGTGCTATTTTCAGTATTTTTATTGCTGTGTTTTACACTGTTTATTGTTAATTTTGAAATTACTGTTTTCCCCTACAAAAATAAATAAATTAAATTAAACAAAATCTATAATAATAAAAGGAAATAAATAAATAAATGATAATAATAATAAATTAATAAATAAGCAAATAAATAAATAATTATATTTTGATTCGGGGTTCACTTGAGATCCCACCTCACCTGTTCATAAAACACTCGACAAAAAACTATTAAGGAATACAGTTGCAATTGCAGTTCACTTGATTTATTTGCAAAAATCATGTCAATATCATACACAACAACAGCATGTCATGAGTGAAGTAATCAAAATGATTAATTAAGCTCAAATGAATATCGTGTATTCGAACTCTAATCCTGATGGGAAATAATTATTAGGACGGAGGACTATTAGTTACAATCTGGAGTTTTTGTAAACCAGTTTTGTATAAAACCAAAACAAATTTAAAATATCAGGCCTATCGTTACAAATTCGGTACCATAGAGGAGCGATTTTTCTGAACCCAGGGGTGCACACAGTTTTTCGACACGACAATTAGATTTTTAAAAATTAACTTATGAAATTTAGGTGGAAACACTTCATTTTAATTCATTTCTGTCATTTTAAAAAGTACTTGGCCCAGTTTTAAGGTCAAAAAATGAGATAAAAATAAAAATAAATAAAAAAATAAAAATAACAATTTTACAGGTTGAAATTAATAGCCCTCTGTACTAAACTAAATTCTGTCTTTTTTTTATTTATTTATTTTTATTTTTTTAATTTTGTTGCAACTAAATTGCATTTTTTATTTCTTTTTGTACGGCTGCAACTTATGTATATATATATATATATATATATACTTATAAAATTTCAAAATTTTCAAAGAATAATGTGGTCGTCCGAAGAAGTGGTGGATCCCGAACTCAACCTTTTTTTTTTTTTTTTTTTTTTTTTTTATCTGGGGGGTGGGCTAAGATTTTTCAAGATTTCTTTCCAGATCAATGAAAAATTTACAACTGTAATATTCAATTGTGAACGTCAGTACTTTTTTTCCTTAAATCCGCCACTGGTCCGAAGGTTAAAGTAATATTTGTGTATTAATCATCTATGATTTGACAATTTTTGTATGGAACTTTATATTTTTTACATCATTCATGTTTTTTTACATTTTCTGTCCGATATTGTATATATTAAAAATTTTTGGAGATTAAGACTGACCGGCTATTTCTTTTTCTTTTACGAGTTCGGTATAAAAAAAGAAGAAAATAGACTTCATATAGTATTTTAATCCCGTTCGAAAGGAGCCTGTTAGTTCTGATAATATCAGAAAACAGCTTCTAAAAAATCTGAAACATTCTATGACTCAGACTATGAAACATTTCCTTCCGGTTAGTTTAGAAGGAGGACGTGACGGGCATTTATAGCTGCTTTAATAAAGAGATAAGTGAATATTTTACCCGTGACACTAAGTTAAATACATTGGATGGACATTTTATTTTTGGGAAATTCTTATGTGTATAAAAGCTACACATTAAGTACCTGTAGTGCACATCTGTTTTCTGAGAATCTTTGCCAGTCAACCATCTGTAAAAGAAAATATGTTTGAAAGTTAAAACGAAGTTCAGAGTATTTCCATTAGACTATCCGAATATTTAATAATACTTGGAGTTTTAGTTTAAATAAATTTAAATTAATGAATAAGTCAAATGATAAACAACAGGGAAAATCATAATAATCTCTTTGATCATTTTCCCCCAAGTTCGTGAATTAGTAGAATGGATCGAGATGGATACGAATTTTGTTGTGACTCTGTAAAAGAACTATGAGTAGAATTAGCGCAATTTCAGGTAACTGCCATGCCGTAGAAAAGCTCTATCTAAACCATTTATTAGTTTAATTTTCTTTTAAATACATTCATGCTCTTCAAATAGCCCCCATAGGAAATAATAATGTGTAATATCTTTTACGAAGCCCTATGGGGAAAAAAATGTTCATAGAGTATTTATCAATATTTATTAATAAAAAATAAATAAATAAAACAAATAATACGCACATTAGCGTTTCCCGTAATTATCATACTTCAGTATAGCAATGTAACATATATATATATTTTTTCTATTTCAAGTAATTTAACATTGCTGAATCGAATTTCAAGTAATCTTAGTTCATAGACTGTAATGCATAAGAAAACTATAAATTCTACTTCCATGAAAATGTATGCAGTTTTTGCGACGATGATCTATAACACTCCTACTTAATTTAGTTTTAATTTAATGTAATGTTTTGATGGTAGCTTCGGGATAATTTGAATCAATAAGCCGAAATAAATAAGAATTCTTCTTCCCGTAAAAGAATCATTAGCCCTAGGGCTCATGAAAATTTACACAGTGCGTGCAACGATTACGTATAAAATATCTAGCGAATTTGGGCTCAATCGAATACGCAATGTTTACGCGTTATCGTGTTTATTTACACACAGATACTGACACAGGTACATATATCACCGTAAAAAGGGCAAAAATGAATTTAGGAAATCTCAAAATGTAGAAATAATCGGATTTTTTTTTTTTTTTTTTTTTAAATCTATATCTGACTAATGCGCGCAATATTCTGATAAGAATTTAATTGCCAAGAAAGAAATATCAATCGCATTATGATTTAATACTGTTGTTTATTGAATTTATATCTGAAATTAAAATCCTTTTTTAAATAAATTTTGAAAAAAATAATAATAAATTTGAAATTTTTAAAATTATTATCATTAACACAATTGTTAAGATAATAATAATAATAGTAGTAGTAATAATTTTGCTAAATTTGAGATATAAGTTAATCTACACGACAAGTTAAACCTATTTATAATACTTCATAGAAATCTTTTAAATAGATTTTTTAGTTTTCTGTAGTAAAAGTAAAAATAACAATACAGAGAAAATTGCAGTTAAAGATAAGAAATTACCATAAATAACAGAAGTCTGGGAAAAAAAAAAAAAAAAAAAAATTGGGGATGGTAAGTTAAAAAAATTATCGCTATTTCTGGCCATCACGTACGTTTTTTTTTCGCCCGCAAAATAATAGGGATTTTTTATTATATTAGGCTAAATATATTTCTTTTTAATGATTAAACAAATAATTTCTTCATGATATATTTAAACATTGTGCGTTCGTTCTTGTTGCATATGAAGCTATTTCTTCTTATTTTTAATGAACCTCTGAACACGCTTTCGCTTTGCCCCCCCCCCCCCCTATCCCCATAACTCTTACACTTATTTTGCATTATTTTTTAGTTTCACAGCTATAAATATCTCTCTCTATATATATATATAAAAAAATTACTGTCACCTGCGTCGAATTTGTTTTGTCTGCGACCGCATCTCCTCGCGGAGGACAGTATCCTTCGCGTCACCAGAGGTATCAATGTTTGTGGAATACTCCAACGAAGACATTTTTTCTGCTTAGAAATTTCTAGCATTTTCATTAACAAAGTTTTTAACTAAAAACGTCGGATTTATAAAAGTACTCTATTTGCCACCTTGAAAAAAGTTTCTCTCATGACGTTCTATTTCTGTCATGATGTCATTTTTCACGGGAAGAAGTAAAATGTGATCCATGGTGTAAAAAATAAAATAAATGTTAATGTAACAAAAAAATATTTCGTATACATTTTTTTTTTAACTTTTAGAAAATTAATTTTCTTACTGGCAATCTTATATGATGTTTATAAAAATTTGTTATAAGTTCTTTTTTTTGTGTGTGTGTGTGTGGGTGAATTATGAAATAATGTCGTTTCTGTATAATTGACTGAATTTCTTTTCCTCTTTAAAGTGTATTTATCTTTTTTATTTAAAAACATATTTTAAAATACTTCGGATATATTTTAGTATAAAAAAAATAGAGTCAAATTGAAACTCATTTATAAATTTTCTAATTTCGCTCTGAAAATTTTTTAACATTACAGAATTCGACATTCTATGATACATTTCATATTTCCAATTATGGCGAGAAAAACATTCGTGACAAAAAGTATAGCCATTAGAAAAAAGTATTGGCATTAGAAAAAAGTATAGGTATTAGATTATAGGTACTATATTTTTTTTACTTTCCTTTCTTTCTTTCTTTTTCTTTTCTTTTCTTTTTCTTTTTCTTTTCTTTTTCTTTTTCTTTTTTTTTTTACAAGCAATTATACCAAAAAATTCATCGCCAAATAGTGACAAAAATTTAAAAGTCGCCAAGGGGGTCGTGTACTAAAGCTGTAACGCAAAACAGTCTAGATATTGCGAATTTCTTTCTATTCTAAAAACAAATTACCGATTTTAAGTATAACATTTCATTTAAAAATATATATATATAAACAAAAAAAATGTAATATTAAATATTATGCATTTTAATTTGACACTGAATACGGGAATTTTACGGGCACTATTAATATTCCTATTCAGTGCAAGGTAAAGCAACGAATAGGTAGGCAGAGCATCGCAGGGGTTAATAAGTGAAGCGAGCCGGGGAGAGTCGAAGCCTATCTTGGGGATTGGTGAGCAGAGCGAGCAAGGGGCAACGCCCCCTAGTTGTTTAAAAGTAAGAAATAATTAAATATGAATTTTATAATGCACAATAAGATATCAGATTTTATGTTTTCACGCAAAATGGAGCTAAAAATATGAGTTTTGGGAAAAAAGAAAGAAGGAAAAGAAAAATGAAAAAATAAAGACGCGATGAAATATTTTTGAACTGTGTTTTCTGTTTTAGTGGGTAAAAATCTACAAGAAACAGTAAAGAAATCCTATAGGCAAATTTTTTTGGTTCCATAACTTTGTTAAAGTGATCATTTATTTATTTTACGAGTTCTAATAAGAATTTAAAATGGTCGAAGTATCAAAATATGCAGTAATGTCTGATGTGTTTCATATTATAAAACTGACAAATGAAAATTTTTGAAGTTTGACAGAACCAGTGGCCCTTTAAACTATCAACTTTGACAGAGTTCAAATTTTTACCTTTTACCAATATTTGTAATTTATTTCCACTTCAATATAACTTTGCTCTTCAGCTGAGGATGCATTTTACATTTTTTTCAACAACTTCATCAAAATATATTCTTTAATAGCATTTTTTTTTTTCGTTTGACTTTTTAGAATATGCAATACAATTTTTTTTAAAAAATCATTAATGCTTTTACATGTAAAAAAGCCCATTTGCTAAAATCGATCCAACCCGTCTAGTCTAGACTAGGCTGTAAAGTTGAACTAATGAACATTACTATTTGCAGACAGTCGAAAGGGGACTGTCCTGTTTAATTTCGCTGCTGTTGAGTAAAAATTCATTGAACCTGAAAGTGACGACCATCTGTTATACTTTTGACTTTATACTTTTACATCTATTTATATATAATTCATCCGACGGATGCTTCCTCTTTTCTTCATCACACAGATTAAAAGAAAATTTGGATAGCTAAACTCAGAATTTTACTGATTTTATATTCATTTTGAACTTAATATGTGAAAGTACCGACGACGACGCTTCTTTTCCTTTCATTTTTATTTTATTTCCTTATTTTTTAATTATATAAATTGTTTGATCATAACATGAACCACTCATATGATACGCTAGATTAAATTATATGTGGCCGAAATGTTTGATACTAAACAAAATGAAATGAACATATATTTTTTTTATATGCATAAAAACCTATTTCGTACAGAATGTGATATGAAAATTTTTGTCATTCGTTTATAGGGCTACTCAAAAGAATTATAATATAGTGGGACTATACTTGGATATTGTTGGAAGTGAATTTCAGGTTGTGCTGTAAGTTATTAATATAGGACTATATTTAAGTAGACAATGTTAGTTGTACATAATTCGTGGATGATGTGCAGGGCTACCAATAATTAAGCGAAACTTTTTTTTTTTTAATTGAATGTAATTAGTAGAAATGCTTTACTATATTTTACTATATCCATTGTCTAGGAAAACTGCTCAGAAATAAAAATGAAATCCTCTTACCTATAAAATAAAAAAAAAAAAAAAAAAAAAAAAAAAAGGGGAAAGAAAACAAAAGAAAACAAAACAAGTATTTTTTAAAATTAAAATTTCAGCACTTGTTTTTTGTATAATTACGCGTTCTGAGGTTCACTGAATACTAAAGACAAATTTTTAAAGTTTGATTTTTATGTATGTCTGTTATCCTCATAAACAAATGATTGCAGCAATTCAAATGTCGTATTACATAGAATTACATGCCAAATGAAATTGTTTTTAAGCCTATTTGAGATTCTTTTCAATGCAGATTTCTATGCAGTACTTTTTATCTTACCCCTGTATCTGCAATTTTTTTCTTTATAGTATTAAAATGCAGGAGGATAATAGAAAGTCATGTGAGTGACATACCAGATTGTTTTACTTCTTTATATTAAATAGTAACCTTTTTACATAAAATGAAATGTGATACGCCATTTGCTTTGCGATGATATAAACTAAAACTATCATGCTGTTGTTCTAAACGTAAAAATTCTCAACAAGAATACTTTATAGCTTCTTATGGTATTTAAACTAACTATATATATATATATATACATAGTTAAATTTTTTGTCGACGATAGTTAGACAAATAGTTAAATTTTTTGCCCGGATATGAGAAAGAAATATGCAAATGAAAGTCCTAAAAATTGCACAATTTTGCAATTAGAACAGCTTATTTCTTATTTTGCCTTCTACTTGAGCATATATGAAGTTTTAATTGCGATGGTGTCTTGGTGGATAAAGCGTTATTGGTGAAGATGTTTTCCCTCAGGTAAGAACCGCCGACTGATGCTAGAGTTACCAGTGTTGTAACTCGTTTGCAGACTGCAATTTGTGGTGACGACGGACACGTGGAAGTGTATTTATATGCGTGTAAACATTTTCATGAGAATAAGCACAGTTTTTCATGAAAATGTGTGATATCCTCTATCGACTAATAGCTTAATTATTATTTTTTCTTCCCCCCCCCCCCAAAAAAAAAAAAAAAAGAAAGAAAGAAAGAAAGAAAGAAATCCCCCTTGACGAGAAGGATTTTTTCGCAAACCGCGTTCAGTTCTATCAATAGTTATGAATTTTTAAAATGTCCATAGACTTTTGGGGCACCCGGTATATATATATATATATATGTGTGTGTGTGTGTGTGTTTTGTCTAAAATACCTACCCTTTCACATAAATGTCCGACATCTTCTCTCCAGTAAGAAATGCATGATCAGCTAGGAGAACGTCCTCTGTGTTCCAGATAATTACTCTTAATTCGTATCTATCATTATCAAAGAAAAAATGAACAGAAAGTGCATTAAGTGGACATAAAGTAAACGATTACTTTCAGATTAAACAAGGAATAGAAATTATACACCAAAAATCGCATGGAATTGCACGGAAATAAAGACAGAAGGGAGACTGACTTACGTGCTAAATGTGCTTTATTGAGGTTATTTTGTTTTAAAACAAGTTTTCATTTGAAATAAAAATCAATTTTGTTATAACAACACAAAAATTACTCTTAACAAATTTATAAAATTCAAATTTTTTTTTTTTTTTTTTTTTTTTTTTTTTTTATCATATTAATAAGATTTTTGTTTAAATATACTATAATTTTTGCATAATTGTTATAAAAAAAAACCTTTTTGCATAAAAAACAAAATCTTATTGTTGTTAGAATTTCAACACAAGTCATTAAAGTTATTTTGTTAATCTAAAAAATAAAAAAATAAAGTAAAATAAATATGTTAGAACACTTTTAAACAAAAATTTTTGTTGTGCAACAAATTTTTGTTAATTTAACAAAACTTTCTCTGAGTGTATACATTCAGAGTGTCTCTCTACATATGTCTATCTCATCTGTACACTGAGTGTATAGATAATAACATAAATATTTAAGGGTTTCTTCCAGAAGAATTTCTGCAATTTAGGGGTTTAAATTCTAAAATTTGAGATGGGAATTTGTATTTCATAGGGCTGGTAACAGAAATTTTAAGCTTAAAGTTATTTAATAAATGAAAATGCAAAAATCTTCCATAGAAAATTTTTTACTTTTTGTGATAATCTCCGGATTAATCATTGAGTGTAACCTCAACTTCAGTTTTGAGAAATAACAAGCAGACATTGCTCGCTTCGCTTGCGTTGGCCATTCTATTTAAATAAATTTTCGAAAAAGTCAAATCCCATTTTTTTAAATATTATTTTATAAATATATATATATATTTTTAATTACGTATAATTTCGGTTTTTGAGGTTTTTTTTTTTTTTTAACTATCAAGTGTCCCTAATTGTATTTTGTCTCTGGATGTATTTCGTTTCAAGGAACTGGCGCTGAGGTAGGCGGACATTCTTGTGCCGTTTATTATGCACCCGCCTTGGGTTTTAAATTGATACCTTTTTAACAAATTTTAATTTAATTTAAATAATCAAATCGGAACCCTGTTAAATAATATCCTTATTTAAAATAGTTCTATAGCATTAATAGTTTCTTCACGGAGATAAATGAAAGGATTTTAGTAGATAACTGTCAAGGACAGTATTCATGAACAAAAATTTCAATATCGTTATACTGCATTAAATCTAACAAAATTAACATCCGAGATTGATAGCATGTTCTCTATTCAGACAGCATGTTCCATAGCATGTTCTCTATTCAGAATAATGTAAGTGGTGTTATTATTATTATTATTATTATTTTTTTTTTTTTTACAGAGCTATACAAAATGAAAGTAGTCGGATTTATAACAGTTAGTTAAGGTTATAATATCCCCAGCAATTTCGTGAATTCTATTACGCGTTTTTTAAATTAAATTAATTTTCAATGAGTGATGATTATGATGAATTATGATGAATTTTTCAAAATATAAATAAAAGAACTTGTGTACATATCCTTCTCTTCACTGCAATCGCCGGAAGTTCATTCTCAATTTTTTATGTATTTTTATGTAAATTTTATTATACTGTAGACTACAGGTAAAATCTTGCACAGGAGGTACGATAGAATTCGAATGCACTATATTAGCATTGACCGAGTCAAATATGTTTCAATGAAACTAAACGTGTTTTAACGGGATGAAATTTTATTTTTGATATGAAATTCTAAAAATATTCTTTTCCGACGCTGAAGTAATATTTCTGTAAAAACAGTTTTTTAGAATTTGTGAATGGTATTTGGCCATTTAAATGGCATTTGCCATATTATGGAGGACATTTATGTATTGTCCTCTATTAAAGATATTACTGGCTGAACTAATCGAATCCATCCATGATTTGGTATCTTTGACAATAACTTTAGTGCCAAAATATTATTTTTAAATGACAAAAATAAATTATGAAGAAGCTCTAATAACCGAATTATTTAGATCTGTTCATATTATCCGTAATGAAGCAACAAGATTTTCTTGCCATATCAAGGATTTAAATGAGATTGTTACACATAGAACGAGTAAAATGACAAGCAACTACCTGTTATAGAACTCAGCAATATCAAGATCTATTTACTATTTGTAGAGTAAAAATTGATGGTAGTATCGTAATCGCTCGCTTTAAAAATATATATATACAGTAGCCGCCGTATTATAAAATCACTGGTTAATAAAATCAGCCGCTTAATCTGATCAAATTGCTGGGTCCGGAATCAAATCAGTACAAACCGCCGCTTAATAAAATCAGCATCGCCGGTTAATAAACTCAAAAG
Source organism: Salticus scenicus (assembly GCA_963930645.1). Classification (NCBI taxonomy): domain Eukaryota; kingdom Metazoa; phylum Arthropoda; class Arachnida; order Araneae; family Salticidae; genus Salticus; species Salticus scenicus. The sequence goes on from OZ005654.1 coordinate 153,476,536, forward strand.
AAAATTTCTTCAACAGTAAAAATTATCATATATATAAGCTAAACAACGAATTATATTTTCTCACAGGATTTTTGAAAAGAAAAAAAGAAACATAAACATAGCAAGCCATCACGTTATTACTCTTTGTCGGAAATTATATTCCTCCAAAAAAAAAAAAAAAAAAAAAAAAAAAAAGAAAGAAAGAAAGAAAGAAAAGAAAAGAAAGAAAAACACGCCCCGCCATGTGTTGTAGTTATGAATTCGAGGAATGATCTCTTCAAATGATTGGCCAATGAGTATTTTTTTTCTGTCTTAAAATATTCAAATAGAGTTTGTAGTTCTTTTTTTGAAGCAACTTAGCTGCAAGAGATGCAAGCGGGTAGTTTTTATTTTGAAGGTAAATCGTAAAATTTTGGTAAAGTATGATGGTTTTCTTCAAATGTATAGTCAAAAGAACATCGAAGCTTGAAATTTCTCAGTTTACGTCATGTGAACTGAATATAATAATAAAGGGGATATTAGTGCCTAAATTGTACCAAACGGAAGAGTGAATTGCAAGGGAAAATGAATAAAGAGAGGAGAAGTCATCAAAGTAGCACTTCTAGATAGGTACAAGAATGCCAGGTCAAAGAAAATATCCATCTTTTACGTAAAAACTCCATTCCTACGGATAGTTGATAGATGGAAGGGTGAAGAAAAATTTCTTTCCATATTTAGGTAATGAATACTCTTTTATTGAGTTCGGACATGTTCGCCGGATATAAAAATCAGCCGCTTAATAAAATCATTTTGATAAAAACAAACGTGATTTCATAAAGCGGCAGCTACTGTATATATATTTAAATCTCGACGAATCTTTGTGTTCTTATTTGTGTATATTTTTTAAAGTTTATGATGTTGCGTTAATAATTGTTCAATTTCAATATGATGTTGCGTTATTAATTGTTGCGTAAAGCAATCAATTGAAAATTTACCCATGTGGCTTTCTTTTCGAAATATCTCTTGGAGGAGAGGATGGAAATGAACCTTCTGGGAACATATCAACCCACATCACAAGTTTGCCCTGAAATTGAAAAATAATTACGTTTAATTTGCTAAAAAATAATTTAAACATTTTAGCTGTCTAAAATATATTTGGGTTGTTTCATAAAATAAATCGTAAATTACTTAATAGGTTCTAAACAGGTAACAATATGGAAACGAAGTTTCAAGTTCAAAACCTTCTTAAAATTTTTTCTAATAACTTTTACAGCATTTAAAAATTGGACAGTAGAATAGACTGCATATGAGTGCATTGATTATACGGCATACAAACGCACAGAATTGGACATCGTGTTTCTAAATGTTTTAAATATAGTCATAGGCTCTGATAACATTTATAAAGGTAAAATTACAACCATGTCGGAAAAAAAATTCACATCAGAATCAAATGGAATTAAAGAAGTATCGGAGAGTTATAGTGTTTTGCGAAACAGCATTGCTGCAATTAGTATCTGATGAATTGGCGCACATTTGGCACGTTAAATTATCCTATAATCAAACCAATTTCTTAACATTATCGAATGCGCTGCTTTACAACAGCTTGATAGTGAACAGTGAATGAATTGTGTTGAACTGTAAAATGAAAATACTTGATAAATTGTTAATAGACTGTGAGTTATCACAAACTATACAAAAGAACTTTTTCAAATATTAAATATTTTCATACATGAAAGAAGCATAATAATTTTCAATGTCTTTTAAATCACCGAGCAAATATAGAGGAAAAACCTATACAGTAGCATATTACCAATAAAACAGATAAGTCTAAAAGAAAATTAGATAGTTGTATTAATTATTTTCATTTATTTATTTAATAAATATTAGTTTTAAAATAATATTTTTATTTCGTGTCTTATGAACGCTGGATATTCTTTTGCCCATGTAAATGACCTCAGTTTCCTAGAAGCTAAAGAATTGACAATTCTTTGATTAAATCATTGTGCTGTCAAGAAGCTCAAACGGTATATGAAATATTGGCAGGTAAAACAAAAAGTCATCGCTTCGAGTTCAGGTTCGGTAATATTTTCTCTTAATTGAATAGGTTATTCAATAATTCAATAACCTTATGCACTACCTTTCCATACTTGACCGGACACTTTCGATTGCAGACTTTTTTAAAATATCTCAAAAAGTACCAAACAAATCATTTTGAAACTTAAAGAGTGTAAACAACATGTTATTCCTCATATATTTTAGTTAAAGTTTTGCGTCGAAAGTGATAGGGGGACCAGTAAAAAATTAAAGAAAAATGAAAGTGTTTGGCAGCATCCTGTAAAAAATAATGCTTGAAATTCAATCTGGCTGTAGCATGTTATTATGGGACTCTTTCTCATTATCTGTTTAAATTTTTATGTCTCTATCGCATGTAATCAGGGAGATATAAAGGTTTCTTTAAAAAATTGCAAAAAGCGTTTTCACTTTTTTAGCTATAACACGCAAGGTATTAAACCCAGTGCAAAACTATTCAGCAATCAGAATGAAAAAATATTAAATAACTAATGAAATATGAGTATTTTTACTGAATAATTTCTACCTGCGCATGCGTAAGATTCAGCAAAATTTCATTTGCATAATTTAATAGCCAAATGTATTGAGCTAGTTATATAAAAAACACAAACAAGTATCGTGTAAACTCAAAAAGTTTTACGCCATCTTAAAAGGAACACATTTTTTTTTTTTTTTTTTTTTTTTGTTAAAAATGGAAAAAATCGATAACTTTATTTTAAATTATCGCAAATCGATGGTTCAACCATTCGTTTTAAAGGTATTGATGAGTTCTTTTGAAAGATACCTACAATGAAAATTTGCCGCCCTTGAGAAAGTAGCGGGAAGTGATGCTCCTACATATACAATTTTTTTTTCTAGTTGACTATCACTATTACAGATAATTCTTTTTAATTTCATAATGATTATTAAAAACCTAGTATGTTGTCGCCCCCACAAGACTTTCTTCTATATTTTCCTATACTCAGGGCCCGACTAACAAATTTTTGTGCCCAGGGCACTTTAAACTTTTCGTGCCCCCTTAGAAGAGCAAGAGTTCTCCCTCATCCCCCCCCCCCCCCCAAAAAAAAAAAAAAAGAAAGAAAAAGACCGGTTACTAATGCACCACAGTTTTTATCAGGCGAAAAGGAGATGGGAAAAAAATATATTTGATCAAAAATTTAATATCGTTTCGTTTTAGGCGAGGCTCTAAGGACAAAAATTACCCCTAGGCAATTTTATTAATTAAGTAAAACACTATTGAGTTAAAAAAAATAAAATAAAATAAAAAGAAAGAAAGAAGAAGATTTAGACCATATATTTTAGCCATTAGTAAAATTTTGTGCCCCTCAGAAATTTCGTGCCCAGGGCACTAGCCCCGGGTGCCCGTGCGATAGTCAGGCCCTGCCTATACTAATTCAATAAGTGCAAATGATTTATTAAAACTATCCAACATAATGAATGCAAATGATTTTCATCTTAAGCATTCAAATTATATCAGGATAATGTCTCATAAAGGTTTTCTCACATATCAAGTCTTGATTGATTATACGCAATAGAACCTCAGATATAGCCTCCCCTTAAATTACGGAAATCGCTGTATTGAAGCGCCACCTGTTGAACAGTTGATACCAAAAGTTGATAGGCACTATTATAAGTCAAGGTGCATCTATATATAAAATTACATGCAATTTTCTGCAGTAGTTCCTGAGATATAGGCTTCTCTTAAACTGCGGAAATCTCTATATAGCAGCGCCACCTGTTGGTCAGTAAGCATTCGAATTGAATCAGTGTATTGTCTGATAATAGCCTTCTCACATATCAAGTTTTGATTGATTATACGCAATAGAACTTGAGATATAGCCTCCCCTTAAATTGCGGAAATCGCCGTATAGCAGCGCCACGTGTTGAGCGGTTGACACCAAAAGTTTAGTGCATCTACATATAAATTTATATACAATTCTGAACAGTAGTGCCGGAGATACAGTCGCCACACAAATTTATCACACACATACACAAAGACATACAGACAGACGGACAGAGAGACATTTTCTAAAAATGTTCAAATCGTGTTCTAGACCTCTAAAAACGTGTAAATGCATCGAAAACCGGAAGTTGAAAATTTTTACGAATTCAATACTTTCTTCTATTGAATATAGAAGAAAATAATAATCCTCTTTATGTGCATTTAAACAAAATTTTGTCCTATACCGCCGTGTTAAAAATTTAGAAAAAGTGGAGTGGCAACGCCATCTGTAGGACGATTTTCACCAAAAGTTGATATGCGCTAATTTAAATCAAGGTGCAATTGCATATCAAATTTTACGAAATTCTGTGCGCCGGTTCCAGAGATACAATTGCCACAAAATTTTGTCACACACGCACAAATAGACATTCTCTAAAAATGGTCAAGTTGTTTTCTAGGTCTCTCAAACGTATACATCCATCGAAAACCCGAAGTCGAAAAAATTTTATGAATCCAATACTTTCATCTATTGAATATACACTTCTGCTCAAAAGTTCAGCAATATTTACAAGCAATTAGTTTTTTTTTTTTTTTTTTTTTTAAATTACAAACTTATCTCTCAAAGAAATGTTTTAATATTTCCTCGTATTTTCCAATGAAGATCGATTTAGGACAACATTTTGGAGGCTGGTAACAAATTGAGCAAAATCAATATTGTTTGTGATCACTCTCTATCAGTAAATGAACGAAAATGATCTGTAACTTTAGGTTTTAGGATATGTTAATATAGACGCAATATTTGTGGATGAATTTATGTGACGATAGCATGTTAAATAAAGGAAATATAAGCAATTATTTTAAAACTCTAAAAAAAAAAAAAAAAAAAATCAGCATGTTTTTTTATTTATAATATACAGAGTTTTAAACGATAATTAGTCCCACTTTCAGATAAATTGAAAAAACACTTCTGAAATAATATACTGCATTCGGAATACAAATATCATAAATGTCTGATGAAATAATGAGCATTTTTATGAAAAACGTTTACACTGCGCATGCGTGAAAGATAGAAAAAGTTTTATTACATAGGTTTAAAGCTAGATAAATTGGGCAACTTTTGTCAAAAGTTCATTTGAATAGAGTAAAAATTAAGGAAATTGTCGGCAAAAGAACAAACTAGACTTTAGGTATTTTTCCAAAGTTGAAATTTCATAAGGGGTTTTTCTCATGCCGTGTAATTAATTTGAAGATCCAGTTATTTAACCCACGCTCCAAAAGTACATTTTGGTTTAAAAAAAAAAAAAAAAAACTTATAAATTTGTAATTCTAACATAATATTGTTTATTTACTAAGATTTGTGAAATCATAAAGGGTTTTTTACAAAAAGGAACTTTTGGAAAGAGGTTGAAATAATTGGGTCTTCAAATTAATTATGCGGCATGTGAAAAACCCTTTATTAAATTTCAGTATATTGTTTCAAAAGTGTTTTTTAAATTTATCTGAAAGTGAGAATAATTTTCGTTTAAAACTCTGTATATTATAAATAAAAAAATTGCTGGTTTGTTTTGGAGCATTAAAATAAATGATTATATATTCGTTATTTACATGCTATCGTCACACAAATTCATCCGCAAATTGTACTGGGTCTATATTAACATCTTAAATGTGGTTTTAAACCAATTTTCACTAAAAAATATGAGGGAGACCCAGTTCTTTAAATACCCAATGTTTGAAAATGGTTCGTCGACAGATAAGTTTTTAAATTGAGAAAATTTGGCTGTTTACAGATCTTGCTAAACTTTTGAGCAAAAGTGTAGAAAAAGTCAAAAAAAAAAAAAAAAAAAAAAAATTAATAGCATATTTTCTTTATTGCGTGCAAATTTACTGTAAAGCACACGTGAACAGAAACAATCAAAATAAAAGACAAAGAAGCTACAATGATCTTTATTATAAAAAAAGATTATTGTAGCTTCTACATGCTCTAATCTTCTTGTATTTTCAATAATTCAACTATTTAATCTTGGAACAAATGATGAATTGAGATTACATTTGACTATAAACAAGATAACAAAACTTTCTCAAACGTTAACACATTTTGTTAGTTACCGTTAAAGGAAAAGTTATAATAGAGATAGCGATTTTCGAATCGAGCGTACTTGCTAAGCCTGAAGGATTAAGCTAATATATTTAAAATATCCTTCTCCTAACTCAATTAATGCACTTCATTCATAATAGGATTAACGGATTTTCTGTCCGATGCTTTCCTTTCTATTTATTTTAGATTGGAAATGAAGGTTAAGTGGAGATTGTTGAAACCGAGCTGAAAAAAAACAAAAGATGAAGCTGCTTAAATTGATTTTTAGCTTAACAAGACAGGCAGTGATTTAAAATAAATAGCTCGTTGTTATCCAATAACAAATACATCAGATGATGGATTTTAGCTTATGGATTTTCCATATGTAAAACATTGTGATAATGCTCATAAGTTACACTATTTTATCATTATTTATTAGCAAAAAATCTGGTGTGAATTAATCCCATGATTTTCATTACCTACCCCTGCAGATATAAACTCTTTTTGGAGATAGCGTGATGGTCAGAAACCATAAAATTGACGACCTAACAAATAAGATGCCTAAAGATCTTTTCCAATAATAACAAATTAATACATACGTCAAAACGATATACAAAAGAAAGTTTATACAGCGAGTTTAAAAAACTTTTTTGAAACATTATTTCCGAGATCTAAAACTGACCAATCCTATCAGGACACCTATGAATTTTTCCATACTAGCCAAGTAATATATGCGAAAGGTCATCCGAAATGGATTCTATACAGCAAATTTCAAGAAAATCGTTTGAGCAGTTTTTGACATACCAACGGTCCCACATGCGATTTTCATCAAAACGTGGTAAACTCATCTGCTCAACGGAAACCAAAAATTGTATTTGATATCAAAGAGAATTAATATGGCAAGTTTGAAAAAAATTATCCATCTAGCGGTTTTTTAAGAAACCCACTTGCTAGACCTAAAATTAACTTGCTTATGCAGCACACCTATCAGTTTTCCTTAAATAATTAACTACTAGATACGAAAGGGGGTGGTTATTTAGCAAAATTGAAGAAAATCGTTAGAGCCGTTTTTGAGATATGGACCTTTGATTACCTTCCTCTTTCGGCTTTCCAGTTTTTATCAAAAGTGGGCTAAATCATCTATGCACCTAATCTGTCTTTTAATTACGAAGTTTTGACGTTCTATCACTTTTTGTTTTGGAAATATAAAAGATGATTCCCCATAAATCTATTCATACAGACACATGCATTGTCTGTTTTCCAAAAACCACATTTTTGGACAGAGAAAATCTTGAAACATGTAAATTGAGGAGTTACATAGCTTTTGAGGTCTGAAAAAAAAAAGCATGTTTTCTCTAATCTTTTTTTGGCGAGATTCTATTGCGGGTGTATTAGGAACACATTACCAACGGAATAAAAATATTTTTAATTTTGTCCATTGTTGTAAGAAGATGTTTTTATTTCCACTCAATTTATTTTTCGAAAATTTCCCGTAAAATAACTATTTTTAAATGGAAATAATCAGTTGATTTTGTTATATAGAAAAAAAAAAAAAAGATGTTTTTTTTTAAAAGAACATGTTTAAGTTCTGTTTTTAATAGAATTTATAATAACTTTACAAAAAACATATTATCCGGTTTACATTTATATGGTTTTTGTTAGGTGTGGTGCAGGATTACGAAGAGTAAAACTTGTTCCTTTCTTAGAAAATGAATTGTTATGAAATATTTTTATTCGTCTTCAGTCTATTTTTGAACAAATGCAAAGCTAGCTTTCTGAAAATAATAATAATAACACCAGTAAAAACTGTTCAGCTTAATCTGTGTTTTTCATTAATAATTGTTCCAAATTTAACATAGTTTGGATGATTACGTGACATTGTCAGAACACTTTTGTAAGGTCCTGTACATTAATTAGAAAGCCTAAGAGCACATATTAACTTCAAACAGCATAAATTTAAGCATTTTACTCACGAACTCTAATTTCATTTTGTTGATTGCAAAGTAATGATGTTAAAATGCGTTTAAACGAAATTCACCCTACACGCCGTAATGTTAAGAATTTTGGCGTGTCCCAGTACCCAGTTTGTAAACAATATATCCATAAAAAATCATACAGCTATTTGTATGCAAATATTGAACGAGTGTGCCAATTTGCAAGTCAATCGAAAATTTTTTGCGGTCGTTATTGCGGTATATACAAATTCTTCCCATAGGCCGTAATGATAAAAATACTTTGGCGTGTCTCTGTACACGAACGACAAATGGAATAGACACCTAACACTCTACAGCTATTTTTGTTGAGCTCATGAACATGTGTACCAAATTGCCAGTGAATAGTGTGATTTTTGCGGCCGCTATCGCGGCACATACAAATTCTTCCCATAGGCCGCAATGATAAGAAAAATTTTGGCATGTCCCTGTACACGAACTACAAATGGAATGCACACCCAAAACTATACAGTTGATTTCAGGGGGATCATGAACATGTGTACCAAATTTCAAGTCAATAGTGAGATTTTTGAGGCCGCTATCGCGCGACAAACATACAGACACACAGACAAACAGACGGAACCGAAAATCTTTTTGAGTCTCAACAGAGGGCCTCCACTGACTTTTCGGCAATGACCATGACAATGTTTTCGAAGGATTTATTTATTTCAGAGAAGATGGAGAGTGGGAGAAATCGGAAAGGGAATGTTTGTGGAACAGTGAACGCATAACTACACGTGCCTATGTGAAAAATGGTAGCACTGAAAACGAATCTCGCAGTTTTTTGTCGGCAGGTAAAAGGTGAAGATAAGTAAACACATTTTTATACGAAAAACAGCAATTAATTATAAATTAGAATTAGAAAATTTTGAATATTATTAAAGTTGCTTATTAAAGAGAAATAAAAAAAATCTGGTGTGAAACAACCACACGACTTCTATTACCCACTATTACACGTATTATATGCCTTTTTTGGAGATATTATATGCATTCTTTGAAAATTTTCAGTAAGAGAAACTTGCTACACGTATAAAGACATATAAAACAGAGTTTGAGTTTACATAGCAAGTTTAAAAAAAAAAAAAAAAAAAAAGATAGAGTTAATTTTTAAACACCAATTTTCTAGATCTAAAACTGAACTACCTAATGAGGATGACCGTTAATATTCCTGTAATCTATATTAATAAAGTCAGACTTTTATCTGTAAATTTGTCAGAATCGAAAAAATTTTGCGATATCTTCACGTTTCACACACCATGAAAGCCGAAAATGACTTCAGAAAATTTTGCCTGTGTTGTGTGTATGTGTGTGTCATCGTGTCTGTATGTCGCTTTTTTTGTCCGGGCATCACTTGAGAACGGCTGGATAGAATTCAACGGCGCTTCGTAGGAATTTAGGTCTTACCCAACTTAAAATTATATCTATCAACTTTTCAGAAATTCCCCCACGTCCCCCCTTTGGGGGCAAAAGAAAAACACACGTTTGTCCGGGTTTACTTGAGAACGGCTGGACAGAATTCAACGGCGCTTCGCCGGAATTTAGGTCTTTACCCAACTTAAAATTATATCTATCAACTTTTCCAGAAATTCCCCCACGTTCCCCCCGTGGGGGACAAAATACAAAAACATGGTTGTCCGGGTATTACTTGAGAACGGCTAGACGGAATTCAACGGTGCTTCGCAGGAATTTAGGTCTCTACCCAACTTAAAATTATATCTATCAACTTTTCCGAAATTACTCCCCTTTCCCCCCCTGGGGGAGGCAAAAGACAAAAACACGTTTGTAAGCATAACTCGGCTCCAAATTACTTCACAGTGAAGAAATTGCACATGGGGAGACTAGATATGAGTGTAAATAATAAATTATCTGCATTTAGGAATTTTCGATTTTTAAGGGAAAGAAGGGGAGAAATATTGAAAATTCCTGATTTTTGAGTAGACCACTACCAAAAATGGAATAAATATATTGAAAAAAGGCTATGCGACTTCCTTAGGATATTTCCAAAACCACATTTTGGTTTTTTGGGGTTTGCGATTTTCTTTTTTCTTTTTTTTTTAATTTGGGGGGGGGGGGATTACGAGGCAGCAAACTCGAGACACATCTTTTAGCGCTAAATGTGTCCTGAGAAATCTATGGGATCTGCTCCACGAAATTGGTACGTAAATTGTTTATATGTATCCGAGCCTTATTGTAACGGGATTTTATCAAATCCCCCCTTACCCCCTTGGTGTCGAGAGGGCTATAAAAATACGTTTTCCCGTTTCAATTCGCCTTAAATTATCTTAGATTGGCGAATTTTGGTGTGTGGATGTTGATTAGGTGTACGCATTATGTACTTTGTCGAGATTTCGCAAAACTTCGAACTTAGCCACTTGGGAAGGGGGAGTAAGAATCGGGTAAGTTGCTGCTGAAGGCAGTGGGAACACGGACTCCTCACGTTGCGAGCGAGAAAAATCTCTACCGAGCACAGCGGGAACTTTAACTCAGGTTAATTAATAATGATATGGGATTTTGACAACTCATTTCAGTATTGTGTCCAGCGAAGCGGGCAAAGCATGCTAGTAACCACATAAAAGGGTATCTAAAATGGATTAATGAAACAATTTTCCAGAAAATCGTTAGAGCCGTTTTTGAGATGCCAACTTTCCATACAGCTGTTTTTAAAGGAACGCACTTGCGAGACCTAAAATTAAGCTATTTATACAGGACACCTATCAAATTTCCTGAACTAACCAACTATATCATTCGAAAGGACATCTAATAGAGTGTTTATGTAGCAATTTTGAAGAAAATCGTTTGAGCTGTTTTTGAGATACGGACTTACGGTCCCATTTCCGGTTTCCGATGGCCCATTAATTGTTCTGTGCCCGGCTAGCATTCAGATTTTACACATGTATTTTCAAATTTATTTCTCTTTGATAGTTTAAATGGCTAAACATTGGTTTACATGATATATAAAATGAATGGCTTCGTATTTTACATCATGACAAGTAGATGCTTTAGTGCAAGCGTCTCAAGCAATTAAAAATTATATTGTAATCCTTCAATTGAAATTTTACAACCACATGTCTGTTTCATGTCATATTCATTTCTCGTGACGTAGCGAAATTCTACAAATTTAATTCATTATTAGAATTTTCTGAATTTATTTATTACTGAAATAATTTTTTAAAATAAATTTCTGTAAATGGAACAATGAATTTTATATGTTTAATTTATAGTTGGAATCAATGAGTGAATCTTCCCAAACTATACAAACTATGAAAAATTTTCTTTTCTTTATCTCAATACATTCTTGGCTACATTCTTTATCTCAAGTTCTATTGCGTATTATCAAACAAAACGTGATATGTGAGAAGGCCATTTTGAGACATTATGCTGATTCAATTTGGAGGCTTATTGGTCAACAGATGTCGCTGTTATACTACCAATTTTCTCGATAACGAAAAGTCTATATCTCAACTTCTATGGCATATGACTGTACGGAACTTGATATGTGAGATAACCATTATAAAAACGCATTTTTTAAGATATTACTCATAAACAATAAAACTGTCTTTCTTTATATATTTAGTGCTAGTTTTCTCTAAGACAAAAATTGTTTGCATTCATCATGTTAGATAATTTTAATAAATAATAGTTTTAATGAATTATTTGCACTTAGTGAATTTGTACAGGAAAATATAAAAGAAAGTTTTGTGGTGGCCCCATTATACTAGTTACTTGTTATGGTTTCATAAACCTTTGAGCCGATACGAACTACATAACTTTCTTTTCAAAGAGCACATCTATTCTTTGCTACAAATGACAACGCTAGCAAAACTCTTTCCATTTTATTTTATTGAGAAGAAAGGAGAGCTATCCCAGCTAAAGATTTGCCCCTGATCTTTTTTTTTTTTTATTATTATTATTTTATTGCAAGAAACAGAGAGAGATTAAATTAGATATTTCGCCCGCTGAACTTGATTTTAAATGGTATAATGTTTTTTAGAATCACTCTTCATAAAGATGGGAAACAAATTAAATTTTGAGATATAATATGTAATTTTGAGTATGTGATTTTCGATATCACAATATCGTAGATATGACATCATTTTCAGCGTTAGTTGCGGGAAACTTGGGCCCATCATCTATTGAGCTCTCATCTTCTAAAACAAATTAAGAAGATGAGAGATATTACAACAAGACTTTATAAGTTAGGAACACTTTTTTATAGTTTTACCACGTTTTAAAATATAAATTAGTGTTACCGCTGTTAATGTTAATTTGATATGAAGACAGCTATTTCTCCTATTCATATGAAATCGATTGAACTTTTGGCTACATGACAGTGAAACAGATAACAATATAATAACAACAATTTCTAACCCGTGATTCCCCAGGTTTAGATGGATGATACAACGTTCTTGTCTCCAAATGTTCTGGTACCAGCGAATACTTCCCTGGAGCTATATCTTTCCAGCGATGTAAAAGATAAAGAGCCATGTTCTCTTCACTTCTGACATCTATAATAGAAGGTAAAATGAAAAAAGATCAGTCAATAATAAACTGCTATTGTACAGGTTGTTTTTGAACACGAAACATTGCTCCCAATCGTCTATTATATTTTCTCTTAATTTTATTTGCTTGCTTATTTTGGTATATCATTCACATATCAGCTTTTTTTTTATTAGTTGAATGTGAACAGTCAACCGTGTCTCTATATAGTTATTTTCTTTGCATAATTGCTGAAGGCGGGAACGAACTTTCGTTTAATTTATTTAATGTATCCGACTATCATTAATGTGCTTAAAATATGGATAACATTCTGTAAGAACACTGCAAGCGCATTTTTACACCCTGCATAAGTTGACAAGGCGGATAAACAATTAAACATATCAATTAAACTTTTATCGATATATATATGCATATAAGATTTATTTACATCGAACTTTTAAGAGATTTTTTGAAAATTTCATAACTGTTCTATGATTTATTTATGAAAGAAACTAACAAACAATTTTCAGTTATACTATCCATCTAACTAAAGTTTTAAATTTTCTTCCCGATAAGAGTTACAGTTTTAGTAATGATAATGCTTTTTTCAGAATGCTAAAAATTATTAAAAGATTAATACTATTTTACAATTCATTTTTTTTTTTCAAATTATTTACACTCCCTTTCGTGGAGGATCAAAATTGTGATGTCATGTCTCCAGGCCATCTCTAGTGGTGAGTCTCAAACCGTCGCCAATTACCCATTGCGTATCACTAGTGCGACGTAAAAGCCTAACCAACCAACCAATCAAATTATTAACTAAAAATTGTACATCATTTACTCAAGAAGAAATATTTAAATGACAATTTTTAAGATAATAAAAAAATAATATATCAGTAATAATGATAATAATAATAATAATGATGATAATAATAATAATAATAATAATTAGAGTATCTATACTTTTTAAGCTGCCCTCAGTTCATTTTTGCTATTTTTATGATAATATATGCATGTGTGTATGTACGTATGTATGAGGGTGTGTGAACACGATACTAACTATACGCTCTGTTCGAATAAGCCAAAAATTGGCACTTACGTTATAGGCCACCGTCGCACGAACTATATAGATTTTTGTGAATCTAGCACTTATAGAATTTTTTTTAACAGGGAAACAAAGAAAAATTCTATACAGTATATATATGAACCATTCTATATATGCACCATAGGCATATATGTATAGAAATAAATTACTATGGCCTATAGAATATAAATCGTTATGGCCTATGAATTCAAATTAGTTAAGTGCAAGAGCGTCTAAATGACTTATTCGATTGAAGTGAAAATTTATATACATGTTATAGGTCATTTTCGTACGAACTGTATAGATTGTAGTAAATCTAGTACTTATACTCTCTTTCTCTCTTTTTTTTTTTTTTTTTTTTTTTGTCATCATTACCTATGGGATCAAATTATTTAAAGCACGATAACGTTTAAATGCCTTATTCGATTTAGCTTTAAATTTATACACAAGATGTAAATTTAAATCTATAGGTCACCGTCGCACGAACTCTACAGATTTTGGTGAATCTAGTACGCATAAATTTTTATGGAGTCACAACAAAAAAATCTTTATTATTATGACCTCTATGCCAAACTATTTGAAGTGCAATAATGTTAAATTAAACAACATACTATTTGGGGGAATTTTTTCAAACACCCTAATATAAATTTCTCTTTTGTTTATTTTATTTTAAAACTTCTCTTACTTTAATTTGTTTAAATAACCGTGAACGGCCCGCTTCACTTACCGTCGCCGGAAGCCCGAGCCAATGTTATTCTATGGGGAAATTTTCTTTACAAATAACTTATTAACTAATACATATTTTTAAATCCTGTTTTCCCATTCAGAAAATTCCCAACTGTTAAATTGACGGACCTTTTATAAAAATGTATTTTTTTTTTTTTTTTTTTTTTTTTTAAATATTTTATTTTGAAATTGCAAAATGAAAAAAATTCACGTATTGAAAATTCGTATTTTGCAGCTTCAAAATAAAATATAAAAAATTTAAAAAATATTTTTTTAGAAAAAAAGGTCCGTCAATTTAACAGCTGGGAATTTTCAGAATGTAAAAACAGAATTTAAAAATATGTATTAGTTAATAAGTTATTTGTAAAGAAAAACTTCCCATAGAATAGCATTAGCTTCAGGCTTCCGGCGGCGGTGAGTGAAGAGGACCCATAACTCGATTGGAGTCAGTCGAGGATTTTAAAATTCAAAAAGTATTGAATTTTTATAGCTGACCTCAAAAAATTTTCTATTTAATTCCGAGAAAAAAAAATTGTCTTGCAGAATTCCACTGTTAAAGTTTGATTAAAAAATGCAATAAACGGAACAAATGTCATTGTCTCAAAAGACCGTAATTCCGTATTAAGTTTGAAAAAAAAACAAAAACCTTACATAATAACGAAAAGATCAAGGCCGTGTCTTATGTTATATCCATCTAAAAATTAGTATAAGACAGTACTGACCTTGTGGATTGTTACTAAAGTCGTAGAGAATGTCTGCGATGCGAACATCCTTTTCTGTGATCATAGGTGTGCCTAATCCGTTTTCTTGACATAGATTCGTTAAGATATCCACTGGTGAATGAACATCTCTCCAAGCATTTGGGCCATTTCTAAAAGGAATGAAAGGCAGACATGTCGTATCGCTTGTAGATATCAATGATTTTTTTTTTTTTTTTTTTTATACATTCATAAATAAGTATTATTAGTTCTTATATAATAACAATAATAAGTTAGCGTTTTCTGGTAGAAAATAGTTTTTCATTTTGTTTAATTCCAGGTAATGTAAAAGTTATTTTAAGAGAAGTAAGACGAGTTTACTTACTAACTGACAAAAAAGAATCGGGGTCAATCTATCATTTTAATAAATGAATAAATTAACTGGTATGGGTGGACTCTATTCAGTACCTCATCATATATTTGTTCTTATAAATTTTTTCTATAGCTCATATACTGCATTCATATTAAAAGAAATGAGCTCTATCGATCACTCGGCACGGTCGTAGAATCATGGGATCCACCCACTAAGCTATTCTCCCTCCGATTTGATACATTTACCACATCCAACTTTATTGTTTAATTTTATTGGGATCAGTTTCATATTTCGTTTCCAATAATCCACATTTTGCAAGTTTACATAAAATATTGTTAACCTTAATCCGCTCGTTGCAAAATAAGCTAGAAACTTGGTTCTCTGTGAAATGACTCTAAAAATTTTAATAAAACCTTAGGGTAAGGTTTATGTTTTTTTAGAGGACAATCCACCTGGCTGATCCTTATTTTCAAGAAAATTAAGTCAACTGTTAATCTTCACCCTACCCATAAGAAAATATGGCAGAGACTTGGTTTTCTTAGAAACTACTTGAATGATTTTAATAATAATTTACATTTATGGTCTTTTGAGTTTTTTAAGGTCTTTGTGAGTTTACAATTCAGTCTGGATTACTCCTCTCTTTACCACAATTAAAGTTTACTGGTAACGTGCGCTTCGCACTGAGAAAAAAAGCAGAAACATCGTTTTCTTTGAAAGCATTCGAATAATTTTGATAAAAATTTGGAGGTTTTTTTTTTTGGATGACATTTCGATCTGAAATATACTCATTTTCAGGATAATTAGAATTCACTGTAAATTCACATTTCATCCGGGAAAAAATACACCAAAAACTTAGTTTGCTTAGGAATCATTGGATTTTTTTTTTTTTTTTTTTTTTTTTTTTTTCAAGAAAAAAAAAGACAATAGAGGTTTTTTTTTTCCTTTAATTTTTGAAGAAAAAAACACTTATCTAGCTTATCTTTACGCTTCAGGAAAATTAGCAGTCGCTAGTAGCCTGTCCTTCGCCTGAAACAAAATATAGCAGAAACCTAGAAATGGTTTTCTAGAAAATTGCTTGAATGATTTTCATAAAAATTTACAATTGAGGGTTTGAGGTGATAATTTGATATGAATTTTTCTTATCCCCAAGATATTAAATTCACTCTGCCCAGGGCAAACAAATAAAAAATATATTTCCGGAGGAAAAGAAACACTGTATTTATACTACAAATGATTTTTACAAAGACACTGACTGAATTCTGCCGCCCGGGTACTACCTAATAATAGTAATACTAATAGCAATAAATAAATAAATTACAGTACATAAAGTTTCTTTCTTTTAAATTTCAAGCATGAAAGATGATAGCTTATAATTTAAAATGAACGATTCAAAACTTTCATGTAAAAATTTGAAAGTAATTAAAATTGATTTATATATGGGCATTGACACGAGTATTTAAAATAGAGTAGTATGAAATAAAGTTGTATCGGGTATATATTGAAAAAGTAGCCATGTTTTAATTTATAGTTTCGAATAAAACTATAGGTGTGAGGAACTTAAATATTCCTAAAATTTTTCGCCCTCTTTTTATTTTTTTATTTTTTTATTTTTTATTATTATTCCTTTCTCTTTTTTTTTTTATGTTTTTACCCGTTATAAAGAGTATGAGAACTTAAAAAAAAAAAAAAAAAATCAATATTTTGTCCGTCTGTACATCAGTTAGCTTGTTAGCTTGTGGAAGATATCTCAAGGATAAATAATCGTAAAAAAATTGGATCAATTTTACAATATGTCTTATAATACTGGCAAGAACCCTATTGGCATTTAACGTTCTAATTTGAAAACTTCGTAAGTTATTCGAAATTTAAGATATTCTTAACATGATGGAATAGGACAAAATTTCGCATAAATAGGCATCATGAAGATTATTTTTAATGTAAAGATGTTTCGCTGGTTTTAAAATATCATTTATGATACTGAAATGAACATAATTGAATGTGAATATGTTGATTTGTAAACTTCGCAGATTATTCGAATTTTGTTTTTTACATGGGAGAGTAGATAGAGCATTATAATATTATTTCACATAAATTTACATTATGGATATTAATGCATCAAAAATAGTATACAATTGCATAAAACTAAAATATGAAAGTAACACTAATAAAATTAAATAGAAAATTAAAATAAGGTAAATGTATCGAAGCGGGGGAGGGTAGCCTAGTGGCTGAGGCATTTTAGACTGCGAGCACAATCAGTCTGCGATATAAATAATACAATATAATATAATTTTTTTTTTTTTTAATGGTTCACTCATAATTGCAAAAATAAAAACTATTTAATTTTGGTACAGTTGTATTGTTACCAAAACCATGTACAAGTCAAAGCACGTAAGTGAGTTCAAAATTGCTTCTCTAGTGGATGTTTAGCTGCTGAAAACAGTGTAATAAAATATATAGCTTATTTATTAACTGTTCGATTGGACTTCTAACACTAAGTGATCACCTGTTCAAAAGTTCTTTGGTTCTAGCTGCGTTTTGCACTTTGTCTTGATTCCTTTTCTTACTATTCGTCTGGCGGCCGAGCGGTTCTGCGCTCAAAGTTGGTAGACGTGAGGTGCCGGGTTCAATCCCAGGTCGCGCTCGTCGGCCTAACTGTTCGGAGCTTTTCGTGGTTTTCTAAAAAACTTGCGTAAATACGGGCTAGGACCCCTTAGAAAGACCCCCCACGGAGGGCACTCCTCCTCAGGCCTAGGGCTCTAGTGCAGTCAGTCGGCCTTAATCCCCACAAGCCAAGCCAACCCTTACTCTTCATCTATTCTATTTATTCTTTTTGTGCTATATAATAAGAAAATTTCCAATTCTGGAACTTTCAAAAGAATTAAATAATTTATCTGTCGAGAAATCATTTCTCTTTGACAAAAGGGTTAAGTCATCAGTATAATCCATTTCGTAATTCTTAATTATTGCTTACAAAACACTACAATTTTGGCCGTTATCTTCTATCACAATTTGAAGTTCATGTATCTAAACATAAACGGGATATCAAAACTACGATATTTACTCATCGTTATATTTATCCTTGATTCCAGAACACTAATCGTACCTATAACAGGTAAATAAGTTTATTATTATTATAACATTTTGTCAAATTTTCAAAACTGACTATCAGAACGTCTCATTATTTTTTTTCTCCTTAAAAGAAAATATTAAATTTTGATGTAAAATTTGTCACTGCAATAGCTGTAACGATAAGATGATGTAACATTTTCTCCACGATTTAGCGTATTATGTACCAAATTAACGATTTGGTGCATTAAATGTTGACTATATTCCACCTGTATGTGATTGTAGCTATTGCACTGCAAATAAAAGGGTCTTAAAGTAAGACAGAAAAACAACTGAAACGGCATTTAAGACACGTAAATGCCTTAAAATATAGATTAGACATTATAGATATCTTAATTTAAGACAGAAATATGTCTGAAATACAAATTTAGACACTAAAATGTCTGAAACACGTCAATACCCGAATTTTCAGACAGCAAAACGCGTTTGAATTTTCAGACACTTTAGAAATTTAGACACTTGCCTTGCTTAGAAAATTTTTCATATGGAATCTACTTTAAGAAAATATGCTTATCCTACTTCTTTCCACATTCAATAAATATATTATTATTTTATATAATAAACAGTTAAGCTACTTGAACTATGGTAGCTTTATGAAATTATATTTTTATGGAATAATACTCTAGAGATGTGAATGATATTTGCATGCTATTATTTTTAACATAAATCATAAACAACATATTTACATACAAAACTTATTTCGCAAAAAAAAAAAAAAAAAAAAAAAATATTTCTTATATTAAAAGAAAAAGTGCGAAGACGGACGTAGCAAGTATGGGAAAGCGAATTTATAAGGGAACAATCATGAATAATTTGTGCATAACTTTTTTCTTTCTTTCTTCTTCTTATTATTATTCATTTAAAAACTTTTTTCTTTCACATATTTACCTGCATCTAAATGTAAAACAACAAATTTTCTTGTATATTCATGATTATAGTTTGTTTTTATTTAAATATCACTTTAAGGAAAGAAATCGTTATCATCGAGGACTGCAACCTTTACATACTTGTTATGCATTATGAAAAAAATTCTATACTTCTAGATATGAAATTTAAGATAATAATAATTATTAACCTTAAGATCAATACTATCAATAGTTTTATAGCAAAAAATTAGAAATAAAACATAAGACTGCAATTTGTTTCGCGAATACTAAAGTGTATTTTGTCATAAAAACACCTTTTGCTGTATTCGACGGTGGCGTGATTGGTAAATGCTTGATTCAGACAGTGCTTATCTCAAGGTTTCTGTTTCCGCAGGCATGTGTGAGTTAAAATCCCAACGCTGGATAATGGCACTTTTTTTTTTTTTTTAATGTATATAAATATTTCATTGATGCTCTAAACAATTCTAAAATCTATTTTTAACAGAAAAATATTATCGCGCACCATATTTATTTATTTATTTATTTATTAAAAAGCCTTAAAAAGGTGTAGTGTTTTTAAGCCTAACATGGCGGTGTTTTTAAGCCTAAAACATGGCGGCGTTTTAAGACACTTGCAATATCTTAATTTCAGATGCAAAAAAGTGTATTAAAAAGTAAGACTTTTTTTTTTCACTTAAAAAATGACCATCCATATAAGACACTTTTGTAACTGAATTTAAGACATTTACGTTTACAGTGTGCAGAACCAAAATTTGGTTGAGTCCATCAAGAAATGTATACCAGTGAAAGACTATAGGTCTGAAACAAAAATTATTTGATTAGTAATTTTAAAACTAAAACAATTAAAAAGCTTACGTTTCATAGGTCCTAGGCAAACCACAAGAAGGCCGATGTCTGCTATAAAATCTATTCTCTAAATCAATTTTTGTTTCGCCAATGAGATCATCTGCTCCCATCAAATCCCAGTCCATAACCTGTATCTTCAGTGTAGTTTCGCTTGGAAAATCGGCGACAAACTCGAAACACCTTTTAAAGAGAAAGGATATTCTGTTCGATTAAAATAATCTTATAAGGAATTTAAATTGAAATCTGTGGGGCTGATAAGGGATCAAAGTATACCTGAAATTTAACTTACTTTATCTTCAACCTATGAAATATTGAAGTTCCATAAAATAAAATTTTTAGGTGTAATGTTAAGAAATGACATCACATTCTAAGAATTAAAGTTGCTGGGTATATTTAAGTTTTTTTTTTTTTGCCATTAGCGAAGGAAGGTTAATGTAGTTTGCCTATGATTTTTTTCGTATTTGGCGGTCAAAACGTGAATTGTAAATTTGTTTTCTGTTGTGAAAACTGACTGAAAATTTGCCAGTGAATTAAGCATAATAAAAACTAATTTCTGTAACTCCTCTCAAGCCAATCGGAAATTAACAGTTGAAAGTCTTTTTTTTTGCTAGAAATATCCATTTAGTTACTAATACAGAGCTGCTGGTATTTAATTCATTGCTTATATATATATAATTTGTATTAATTTTTTTTCTCCTTACCTTATCTCATTTTGTTTCATTATTAATCCTAATAAATACAGGATTAAAAAAAAATTATTGATTATCTATATGTCATTTGTGTGCCGCTTTGAATATCATCGTCTTCTATGTTTCGCAAAGAAGCATTATGATTTCATACAGTTATCGAAGATTAGCATAAAAAAACATGGAAGAGTAATTAATTGCTCCTAGAATCCTTCTTTTGTGTGTCTATGATGCAGAGGCAGTGCTTGACAGATTAAGGGTCCGTTACCTTGACTACCGGTCCCTATCGTCAGGAGCTACGTATCAGTGCTCTGCAGACAGATGATTCACAACTCTTTATAATGACATTTTCCAATTTTATTTGATATATAGAGTTGAAAAAAGAGTGAAAGCGTGCCTCCTGAAGGGCACTAAATTTATTTCTCTTACTCAGCGAAAGGGTGATTCATAACTTTTTATTGCTTTTTATTTTATTGATCTATATGCATTTATATGCATACAGATCAAATTTGACAAAAGTGATAGGTAAATATGAAAACAATTTTTATATAAAAATGCACTAGAGCATCTTCATATATAAAAATAATCATTAAAATAAATAAATAATTATGAGAAAACATAAATTGAAATTATAAATATGAAAAAATTAAATACAAACCTTCTGCCTGAACGAGAAGAATCGTTAAGTTTCTTTGTTCTTTTCAAGTGGTCCGTATTTTGAAACACGATGGCATACCGAGTTGATTAGTATACTTGGACCGTGATATGAGTTAGTATCTACCGATTTTCATGCAAATCGGTAGGTACGTAACTAATATCAAGGTTGTACACACACACACACACACATATAGTATATATGCACGAATTTCAAGTTTTCAAGTGGAATCACAATTTGTGCTCTAATTTAGTACTTCCCAATCCTGTCTTGATGCCAAATTTTCCGTATACAAAAAAGGAGAAATATGTACACACCTGATAAAATCTGTATCAGTTATTACAGATTTTATCTAATTACAGAAAAATGAATCTTTTGACAGATTGAGATGCAATTTTGCGAAAAAGAATTGTGTAGTTTCAGAAAACAGAAATTTTTATTAAAGTTACAAAAACGTTATATTGTTTAATAAATCTTTTTACAGTGTACTAACATCCTTCTAGCCTTAATTGAACGTTTCTAGAACGGGAAATTTCCGTTATGTAAATGCATACCAACTTCCTTTACCAGATAATTTCTTTTGCGCCGGAGGCGACATTTAAAATTTAACGTCAAAAGTATTGGTAATTTATACTTGGAATATGTGATGAAAATTATCATATGTTATAAAATTTATTTAATCTGTAACATATAGGTAAACTTTCTAAATAAATAAACTTAAAAGTTAAATTATTTAATAGTACAACTATTTTAAATATAGTGATATAACTATGTTTAACCTATAAATAATAACTTTTCAATATACTTTTTCTAAATTTATATATATATATATATATATATATATATATATATATATATTATTTTATTTTATATTATTTTTATTTTTTCAAGGCAACTGAAACAAAACCTTTAATCTTTTCCCAGTATTCATTTATTATAATTCTAACGTAATGTAAATTGCTTCACCCTGTAAACCAATGGTCAATGATTTTTCTACCATATTCTGTACAAAACATGTTTTTATGCATATACAGAATACATGTTCATTTAGTTTTGTTTAGTGCAGACTACTGATGTTAAAACCTTACCTACCGGAAATTACGCCCATAGACGTAATGTATTTGAATTCTCTTGGATGCCTTGTACACAAACCATTTGCTTGATTTCAATGAAAAGATTAGTGTAGCATTCCTATGTGATACGTTTACAGTGATATAGAATACGGATTTTGGACTTCCAGATGGTATTTGTTTTTGAGATATGCTGCTAAGAGACATACACACACACAAAATAAATAAATAAATAAATATAAAATAAAATAAAATAAAATAAAAAATAAAAATAAAAAATAAAAAACACATTACAAACACACAGATTAATCGCTAAAAATTTGTTTTTCAGATTCAAGTTACCTCAAAAGTTCCAAATATAACAAAAATTCAATTTAGAAAATTTGATCCAAAAACAGTACTTTCTTTACCATCACATATGGGTAAGAGAAAGTAATAAGTATTGTTCGAATTGTAATGAGAACTTTTATATATTACTTTATTTCTTTACAAAATACAATAAGAAAAGATCTGTTGCGAATGAGGTTAACATAATAAATTCTCATTCGCTCCACTTTAATCTTTTAAAATCAGAGACTGCGTTTTAGACAAAATTGCATATTTCAACCTACACACAACATTATCCAGCTTCACCTCTTTAATTTTTTTTTTTTTTTTTTTTTTTTAAACGTTTATTTTAGAATTCTCTAATCTTTTCACTTTTTCTATATTAAATTCACATTAAGAAAAGAAAGAAAGAAAGAAAACATATTCCTCAGAATTTTTTTTTTTCAAAATTTTGTGCATTAGTTCGTGTATTAACACACACATATGTAAATATATATACATATATATTAAGGTTAGAACTTCCTAGCCCACTTAACGGCCTTGAAGTAGACTTTGTGTCATTCGTAAAAGTTTAATAAGAAAAATAAATTAAGAGGAAAAATCATTTTAGCCAGTTCAAAGTTCAAAATTATATAAACAGTGACCTTCTCGAAGCTTCCCAGTTTATATTTTAATTAACCTAGAGGTCTTCTTAACTTGTCATTGGCAGTTAACGAAATAGTGTTTATTTATGTCGGCGAACGTCTTTTTATTACTTTTTTCTAATTTACAATACGAGGAACATCTTTTTCGAAAATACAAAAAGGAAGATATAATAATATATATTAAATATGCTAAAAGATATACAAATATTTTATTTATGTCGGCGAACGTCTTTTTATTACTTTTTTTCTAATTTACAATACGAGGAACGGCTTTTCCGAAAATACAAAAAGGAAGATGTAATAACATATATTAAATATGCTAAAAGATATACAAATATAGTCAAATATGCAAAAATATGACAATTTTTACTTTCCGAACACTATAGTGAGGAAAGTATTGTAATCATGTCAAAAATCCGAATTCGAGATTTTGATGTTTCTATACGTTTTGAGGTCCCCTGAGTCCGTTTTCACTATTTTTACTATGATATATGTGTGTGTGTATGTGTGTATGTGTGTATGTATGTGTGTATGTCTGTGAGTGAACACGCTAGCGTCTAAACGCTTTGTTCGATTAACCTGAAAATTGGTACGCATATTGTAAGTCACCATAGTATACGAACCCTATAGATTTTGGTGAATCTAGCACTTATAGTTTTTTTACAGGGACACAAAGAAAAATTCTTTATCATTATGGCCTATGGGAGCAAAATCTTAAAAGTGCGATAGCATCTAAACGCCTTATTCAATTGAGCAAAAAATTTATACACATATTATAGGTCACAAATACTCAATCTGTATAGATTTTGGAGAATCTAGCACTTATAGTTTTTTTACAGGGACACAAAGAAAAATTCTTTATCATTATGCCTATGGGGCCAAATTTTTAAAAGTGTGATAGCGTCTAAACGCCTTATTAATCTGAGCAAAAAATTTGTACACATGTTATAGATCACAGTTGAACTAACTGTATAGATTTTGGTGAATCTAGCACTTACAGTTTTTTTACAGTGACACAAAGAAAAATTCTTTATCATTATGGCCTATGGGATTAAATTTTTAAAAGTACGATAGCATCTAAACGCCTTATTGAATTGAGCTGAAAATTTATATGAGTATTATAAATCACTGTTGCACTAACTATAAGCATTTTGGTGAATCTAGCATTTATAGGTTTTTACAGGGACACAACGAAAAATTCTTTATCATTATGATCTATGGGCTCAAAGTTCAGTAGCGTTAAATAAAACATCGTGTAATAGATGGAGAAAAATACTCAAACACTCTATTATGGTTTTCTCTCTTTTGTTTGTTTAACAACTCCTCTTTCTTTACTTTATCTACAAAACTGTTAATTACTCAATGTTCGGAAAGTCGAGTGGAGTCACTCCAGATTTTTTTTTAATTTTACCAAATACACGCTTATAATAGGATTACATATATAATCTTACAGAAAATATGTGTGTGTGTGATCAATGTCTAGAACTATTTTAATTTAAGAGAACTGTTTTATTAAATTATAGTTTGGAACAGATATGCTGTTTTTTACAATGTTTAGTTCGACAAAATACTAGTGTGATCACTGTCTACTTTTTCGTAAAACTACGATATCGTAACTTGCACAAACATGTGCCCAAGAAAAAAAAAGAGAGGTCCATAGTTGATTAAAACTCGGATTTAATTGACTGTGTTATTAATGAGTCTTTTCTCTTATAAATTATCACGCTAAATAGAAATCAAATTTTAAAACACAATTACAAAATGTTCTTTAAAAAAAGGATTAACTCGGGCTTAAAAGACCTTGATACTCTTGATAATAATCAGAGCCTAATTGCATTTATTTTGTTTCATCATTTAATCAAGATAAAAGTTCATCGATTAGCATTTTAAATTATTTCCAACACAAACATTAGACATTTGTCAAATTTGAAAACAAAGTATTGTTTTGATAAAATAATTATAAGATAAAAAACTTTTTATAAACCATATTTTTAAAGTTTCTGTTGAATCATAGCTATAGAACTAACTACATTAGCATTTTATCAATGCGTATTGTTACGAAATTGTAACTAATTGTATTTATCTATATATATATGTATTTCTTTTGTGGGTGTGTATGTCACTGAACTCCTCCTAAACGGCTGGACCGAGTTTAATGAAATTTTTTGTGTGTCTTCAGGTGGATTCGAGAATGGTTTAGATTTACAATTCAGTTCAATCGGATAATTGGATCAAAAGATATTAAATAAAAACTCCCTTTTAACTTTAAAATGATTAAAAAGAAAAATATATTTGATGCCAAAACAAACAAAATTCACGTTTATTTATTTTTTTTCCGGAAATAAAATATTTTTAATTTCGCTTGATAAATAATAAAAATTAGAAAAAAAAAAAAATTAATATACTATGAAAATATTCGCGTGTAAATAAATATTTTCATAGAGATACTTGGTATCTTGGTATTAGCTTAAAATTTTTATTTAATTTAGTAGTACTTTTCTTTTCTACAGTAAAACAAAATTTTTCGTTTTAATTGATACTTTATATGTAACTTATAAAGGTTCTTTTATCTTTTCACCTTAATTGTAAATAGTAATAATTTCGAATTTATTAGAATTTTTTATTTTGTATATATCATAAAACAGTTTTTCTTTTTTCTTTCTTTTTTTTTTTTTTTTTTTGTATGGAACAGCTTTAGTTTGGAAAAATTTGAAATTTGGCACCGAAGTAGTACGGACGTTTCTCACAAAGATCGTCAGTTACGCAATTGAGATAGCCATGTCAATTCATCGCAAAAATGGCCAAAAATGTATAAAGTCGACAAGGGGGGGGGGGGAGGTCTATACTAAAGCTGTGCCTTTGTATTTATCTTTATATATATATATATATATATTTTTGTGCGTGTGTATGTCACTGAACTCCTCCTAAACGGCTGGACCGAGTTTAATGAAATTTTTTGTGTGTCTTCAGGTGGACTCGAGAATGGTTTAGATTTACAATTCAGTCCCACATTGGATCCGGCAGACGGCGCTACGATCGTAGTATCGAATATTCAATAATACGCAAGCGAAGTGATGATGTCACTGGCCGTCCGTGGATGCAAGAAAAATATTTCCTATGTTAATCGCCCATTGGATTTTTTGTAAAAAATTACTAAAAATCGAGGAAAATTATTTCCCGATTTTAATCCCCATATTTGGGTATAGATATGTATTAGTTATCATGTGCATGCGTTAGATTGAGTTGTTTTTGCTGTAAAATTGATAAAATTTGAATTTTTAATCTCAAAACTCTGTCATCCTTGGCGGAAAAAAAATATCGCCATATCATCTGGCGAACATATTTAATTTCTTTCAAAAATAATGGTTATTTCAACAACTTATATTAAGAGAGTAATGAATAATATGAAACAATTTCGTACAATACATATTACGAAAATATACATCTGGCATGTATATTTTTGTATTACGTTTTTGATCGCCAAATACAAAAAATGCCAAGGAAGACAGAGTTTTGAAATTTAAAATTAAAATTTTGTCAATTTGAGAGCAAAATAACTCAATCTAACACATGCATACGATCACTAATACATATCTATACCCAAATACGGGGATTAAAATCGAGAAATAATTTTCCTCGATTTTTAATAATTTTTTATAAAAAATCCAATGGGTGATTAACATAGGAAATCTTTTTCTTGCATCCACTGACGGTCAGTGACGTCACACTTCGCTTGCGTATATTCTATTGTAATTCCAGTTTGTCCCGACAGTTGGTGCTGCGATCAAATTCAGGAAAATATTTTGTAACTTCGTGTTATTATTGTTATACAAAAAATTGTGTCCTAATTGAAATATTACATCAAGATGTAATTAGTGTTTGAAGAGTTTTGAAGTGTGCATAAAAAACTATACATTTTGCAAATTTAGTGCGGAATTGGAGTGAGTATTTTATATAATTTTCTATCAAATTTACACGCGCGTTGATTAACAACAACCCTAACCTACAAATTTATTTGTGTAGCTAATTTATTACATTTTATTTATTTATTTTTTGAATGGAACACCTTTAGTATCGGATCCCTTTGGCAAAATTTGAAATTTGGCACCGAAGTAGCTCGGACGCTTCTCGCCAAGATCTTTAGTTCCACAATTGAGATAGCCATTTCAATTCATCGCAAAAGTGGCTTAAAATATTTAAAGTCACCAATGGGGTCCCATACTTTTGTGCGTGTGTATGTCACTGATATTTTATTTATTTATTTTTTGTATGGAACACATTTAGTATCGGATCCCTTTGGCAAAATTTGAAATTTGGCACCGAAGTAGCTCGGACGCTTCTCGCCAAGATCATTAGTTCCACAATTGAGATAGCCATTTCAATTCATCGCAAAAATGGCTTAAAATATTTAAAGTCACCAAAGGGGTCCCAATTTGTGGCTTAGATTTAGAAAATCCGTGCTTTTTTCACGGCCAATTATATGTTGCATGTTCCAGGGTTGGAAAACCTTCGAATTTGTTTGTGTATACTCCTCGTCCTCAAGGATTAACCAAAAATATTGTACATCCAATGGCATTACGATAAATTAAGTTTTTGTAGATTAAAAAAATATACCTGTTATAAAATAAAATGAGTTTCAACTTTTTCACCTTTAATTAAAATGAGTTTAAGTTTTTATTTAATACGAACTCTACATTTCACTTCGCTCATACTATACACATACTCACATGCATCGATTGATTGAATTGTGATAAATGTACATGTAATGATGTTAGATATTGTAATAACTTTTTGATAAAAATTTTCATCAAATCGGTCCAAATTGTTACAGCTTATTCAAAAAAGACGGAATTTTCATGTAAAATTCGTTGCTATCAGAGATTCTCTCATAAATTGAAATATTTGCCGTATGAAATAAAATTTTGTGCTGTTCGACATTCAGCGGAGGTTTTAAATAACAAGTAGCAAGTAGAAAGTACCATGTAGCAAGTAGCAAGAAGCAAGTAGCGAAAATTTCGGTAATTATGTCTTTTACGTTATAATCGGAATTCACAGTCACCGTTCACAGCGCTCCATACCTGTTTCACTTATATACCACATCCTTACACACTTACAATAAGTTAGTTATTTTTTTCTAGCAAAATATTCTCTAGAAATAATTTATATGACAAAACAACGTTTGTCGGGTCAGCTAGTTTTTGTATAAATTCTTTCAAAGAGGATTAGTAAATTGATAAAATGTCAATTTTCCGCATTTCCAGCTCTTTTTTTGCGTTAAAATAGCTTAATTTTCCCTTTAAAAGGCATTAAAAAGATCCAATAGACAGGTAATGGATTTGGCGCCAAATTTGGCGACTTTTTGCCCTTGGCGACTTTTTTGGTGAGAAAATGCTTATTATCGATATACCAAAGGTGGACGCTCTAATGTGATTGGTTAAAGAGAAGTTAGTTGAAAATAGATTGCAAGATTTGTACCGGACAAACAAACAAACATACAAACAAACAAACAAGAATAGAAGTTAATAAAAACATGGTAAAATGAAAGTAAAGAACCTTTACACTGGGGGGGGGGGAATCATTTATTCTTTACTGTTTCAGGGGTATCAAAATATCTTTTTTTAAATTTGATATTACAGTCATAATTGAAAAAACAAATAAGTGCTTTTCTGAAACTAACCCACTTATTTAAATTTAGTTTATTAGGAAAAAATAAGCTAACAATTTAAATGTTTGTATGTAGTAGTTATTGCCCAAAGAATTTTAAAATAGTATATTGAATAAACATTCAAAGCTAACTCATTTAGATTACTTGAGTTAATATCCTTGTCTGATGTTGATGATTAAAAATCACAAAAGAATAATCGGGTGGAGTACCAAAACATTACAAGTGGGTCACCTTGAAAGATATTCTCAATTAGCATTCAGGTAAAGCATTTTAAAAATTGTATGGGGAAGTATGCGTTCGCATTACGAATCTTTTATTTCATTTAAGCTATTCTATTAAGTTGGAATGAAACTGAACCATGGGATAAAGTAAACCCGAATTTGATCTGATTGAAACAGACAACTTTTTAAATGCATAAAGAAATGTTGACTGCATAAAACGAAGTCAAACAGGAACACCTTTTCAAACCAGGTGAATGCTTTTGAGTTTTTATCCGATTTAATTTAATTTAGTATTAGCATGCTTTGCCCGCTCCGCGCTGGTCACAACACTTAAATGAATTTTCAAAAAAATGAATCACTACTTTTTCATATCACTTTATAAAGAAAAATTAAATAATAATAATAATAAAAGTCTGGAGTGATTAATAAGGTTGTTTAAATAAATTTAAGTAAGAGAAGTCAGAATTCAGCTCAAGCGAATAAGGCGTTTATCGCTATTGCACTCCAAATAATTTCATCCAATAGGAAAGAACGATAAAGAATTTTCGTTGTGTCCCTGTAAAAATATATAAGTGCTATTCACCAGTTATCTTTACAGTTCGTGAGACAGTGACCTACAATATTTATGTAAATTTTCAGCTCAATCTTATAAGGCATTTAGACGTTAAACTAGTGGATCTGCAAATCAGGAGCCTCAATGTACTATATGCATCACACATTATGCAAAAGGTCATTTTTATTTATTCCTTAATATAATATACTAGAAAAACCCCGGTTCGGGAACGAACCGAATTCCGAATGCGGGAAAATTTTCAAAATAAAACTCGAAATGTACAAAACTCGGCCTGATGCTGTTTGCGTGCCAATAGATCAAAGTTTGTTAGCAAAACCATTTTTAGAAGGTACACTTCTTCCAGCAATAGAGAAAGCTTTAGAGAAGACAAGAATAAGAAAGAAGGAAGCTTTAGAGAAAGAAGAAAAAGAAGAAGAAGAGCAAGAAGAGAAGGAAGAAGAGAAAGAAGAGCAGAAGAAGAGAAAGAAGAAAGAAGAAGAAGGAAGAAGAAGAGGATGAAGAAGAAAGAGAAAGAAAGAGAAAAGAAGAAAAAGAACAAAGAAAAGAACAAAGAGAAAAAAAGGAGAACAAAGAAAAACAAAGAAAAAGAAGAAAAAGAAAGAGAAGAGGAAGAAGAGAAAAGAAGAAGAAGAAAGAGGAGAAAGAAGAAGAAGAGAAGGAAGCTTTAGAAGAATACTTGGTGCATCCACACACAGACAAACACAGTCCAAGGATATTTCTTAGCCATTTAGATATACTATATAGATATATACAGATTCGGTTGACATGCTACATAAACAGATACGTTCCAGAGGGGGGCTGCCGTCCCCTCAACGCCCCCGTTGTATCTCTCTATATCTATCTGTATATCATATACATATATTCTTAATAACTGACAGTCTTGTATTATTTCCATTCATAAATATTTGTACCAAATTTCATGAAAAAAGGTTACATAGCATATCGGAATTATTTTCTGCAACGGTGTAAACTAATTATCAATTCTATGGCCCCGCTTTTCAACAGAAAAACCTGCTTTTAAAATTCTAATAAAATTACCTTATATTTAATGGCGTGTAATCATATTAAAATAAACTTCTAAGAAATATCGACTATAGACCGTAATAGTACGAAATTATTTTATGTATCCCGGAAAAGAAGCTACAGTTATTATATACGCCAATTATAAGAATACACCTAATTAATTATAACTCATTAATTTTTCAAACGAATTCGACATCATTTTGATGACTACAGTAAGTCATCGGAATTCTTTTGTGTGGTCCCATAAATAAATTATTTATTCTGTACATATCCCTTTTTAAAAGTAAACATGCTTTTAAGCATCTTTACAATACATGTTAATTCCATTATGTTCAATGCAGCATAAACGCATTGAAGTGCGCTTAAATTAAAAAATTGTCCATATGCTCTAATGTCACGAAATTCTTTTGTGTGTCTGTAAACGAACCATAAACATTGTATACACCAATAAAAACTATTCCGCTTTTCTACGTTTTCCACGAATAATTGTTCGAAATTTGACATAATTTGGATAATTACCTGCCATTATCAGAACACTTTTGTAAGCTCCTGTACATTAATTAGGAAGCCTAACAGCACATATTTTCTGCAGAAAACATAAGTTCAACCATCTCCCTAATGTAAGCTAATTTCGTTTTGTTGATTGCAATGATGTTAAAATGCATCTAAACGAAATTCCCCCCATATGCTGTCATGATAAGAATTTCGGCGTATCCCTGTACACAATTCATAAACAATATAGACATAAAAAAATTATACAGCTACTTCTATACAAAGTCTAAATGTGTTTTCCAATTTGCAAGTCCATCGGAGCATTTTTGCAGCCTATTGCGGTAGATACAAATTCTGCCCATAGGTCGTAATGATAAGAAAAATTTTGGTGTTTCCCTGTACACGACACGAACTACAAATGGAATGCGCACCCAAAACTATACAGCTAATTCCGTGTGGCTCATAAACATGTGTATCAAATTACAAGTCAATAGCAAGGTTTTTGTGATCGCTATCGCGATACATCCAAATTCTTCCTGTACCAAATTCTTGCCGTAATGATTAAAAAAAAAAAAAAAAAAAAATTGGCGTGACCCTGTACACGAACTACAAATGGAATACACACCCGAAATTATACAGCTGATTCCGTGGGGCTCATGAATATGTGTACCAAATTTCAAGTCAATAGCATGACTTTTGCGGCCGTTATCGCGCGACAGACAGACAAACAAACAAACACGCACACGGAACCCAAAACCGTTTTGAGTCTCAACAGAGGGCCTCCACTGACCTTTCGGCAATAAGTAGAGCCCATAGGCCATAATGATAACGAATTTTTGTTGTGTCCCTCCATTCACCAAAATCTATAGAGTTCGAGCTACGGTGACCTGTAACATGCACACCAACTTTCACTTCATTCGAACGAAATATTTAGAAACTTTCACTCTCTCACACTCACCTACACACACGCGCGCACACTATCACACACATACACACATCACGAAAAATCTTGC
The DNA here is from genome assembly GCA_963930645.1 of Salticus scenicus. Classification (NCBI taxonomy): domain Eukaryota; kingdom Metazoa; phylum Arthropoda; class Arachnida; order Araneae; family Salticidae; genus Salticus; species Salticus scenicus. Next base: position 153,509,160 of record OZ005654.1, read on the forward strand.
AAAATTGTAGATAACTGTAAAAAGGGAGTTCGTGTCAAGACCAAAGTTGGTAGTGTACAACTAAATATGATGACAGTCACGTTCACGTATATAAATTTGAAACATTCTATTACCATTATTTGCTTAAAAGAAAAAGAAAAAAATTCTCTTATCTACTTTTTCTAATGCTTATACTTTTTACTATTGAATTTTTTAGTTAATTTAGGGCAATATATAACACTCTATATATATTTCTAACTATCAGCTAGGTAATAATTTTTTACATTCGATAATATCCAAAAAGGAAAAAAGTTAATTATTAATATTAATATTATTTTAATTTGGAAAAAAACCTACAGCTTCAACTTTTAATTCTCTCCTGCCTACAGCTTAAAATATATAGGATTCTCTATAAAAGTTTAGGTGACGAATTTTTTCTTTTTTTCTTTCTTTTTTTTCGATAATTAGAAATATGTATCGCATAAATGTTTAACTTTGTAATGTTAAAAATTTTTCATTGCAAAATTAGAAGATGCTGTCATTTATAAATGAGTTTAATTTTGACTCTAATATATATATATATATAGTATATATTGCCAAAATATATTTGAAGTATTTTAAAATATGTTTTTTAAATAAAAAAGATAAATACACTTTAAAGACAAAGAGAAATGTAGTCAATGATACAGATATTACTTATTTATTTTATTTATTTTTTTCATTCAAAATATTTAATCATTAGATTTTTTTTTTCTTTCAAAATATTTAATCATTAGAATTTTTTTAATTTCAAGAAAAAGTTTTTTCAGATAAAATCGCCTGAGTATAAGTAAATCATTCTGAAAGCTTCGCAATGTTCAAAAAAAAAAAAAAAGAAAAAAAAAAAGAAAAAGAAAGAAAGAAGATAAACAACGTAAGAAATTGCTAGTAAGAAATTTAATTTTCTAAAATTAGGGTAAGGGGGAAAGTATCTGTAAACGGTTAATTATAGTCCTAAATTCATTTTTTCATTGAAATTCCTAAGATGACGCTTTTATTTATTTGCAGACGATAAATTTCTTTTTTACCAACAGCAACACTGACATTTATTTTATTTATTTATTTATTTTTGTACCATTGATTACATTTAAATTTCCCCGGGGAAAATGACGTCAGAAATAGAAAAAATGTCAAAAGAAAAACTATTTGCAAGTTGGCAAATAGAGTACTTTTGTTAACGCAAGGTTTTTTAATAGGTAACTTCGTTAATTAAAGCGATAAAAATTCTTAAACAAGAGAAATGTATATTTTGGAGCATTCGGCAAACATTGATACTTCTCATGACGCTGAGGACCCTCTCGTTCACAAAGAGATGCGGTTGCAGACAAAACAATTTGTACAGCGGCGGCAGTAACTTTTTCTTAATATAGAAAAAGAAAGAAAAATTTGCATTGCTTTACAATCAGGCCGATATTATTCGTTATGGTTTTGCATTATAGCAACAGATAAAATACATAAGCGTATAATAAAATGACAAACAAGCAGCAAAGTTTTTTTTTTTTTTTTTTTTTCTTTTCTTTTGTAATTCTATACCTTTGTGACAGTTTTGATGTGATAAAAATATCACTTTCAAAGTGGAAAAAGAAGATTTATTTAATCCCCGGAACTGTAATTATTTACAAAGCTGCTCGGCAGTGTATTTATTCTATAGTGGGTTGTTTCTCACGCCTTTACAAATAAAACATTGACCCCAGAAGGGGAAAAAAATAAACTAGAAACACAAACTCACGATTTCGAATATTTCGCTAACATCTTTCATACAAATCTGAAATATGCATGTGTAAACAAATGTTTCGATGCCATGTGTCATATGTGTGTTAGTGTAAGTTATGTATAACAAGGGCTCCGATTCAATTCCTGACGTAATAACAGTCTCTTTTTTTTTTTTTTTACTACCGTTACCGTGCATATCACGCGTTTCCTCCACGGAGCAGTTAATGCACACGCAAGGCTGTGTTCCGCATTTATAGCTCGGTTAAATTGCATTTTTGTTTTACGTATGATTTATGCGGATGATTAAATCATATTAATAGGTGATGTTGCTATAGGAAGACTTAGAAACAGCAATAATCCACCTTTTCGTATTGCACGGAACCCATCTGTAAATCACTTATTTTTGAATGTGAATCTAAAAAGCCTTCAAGACAAAGACACTATATTTTGCTTCTAAAGCTTCTATGTCTAGCTTTTTATCTATATAGAGAAGGTCGTTCCCATAATAGTAAAAATACAATAATAATATTAAACATTGTGTCATTCACACACCTACACGCGCATACAAATAAAATAAATATAGAGAGAGATGAAACTCATAGAAAATTACCAAAATGTGAACAGAATATAAGGATAAAAAAATCGATAAAATTACAGGGTGTCCCAAAGTGATTGAAACGTGGTTTAAATCTTTACGTATTAGGTATATAAGTGGGCAATGTAAATTTAAAAAGAGTTTAGACAAAATGAGACCATGTTAAAAAAAAAAAAAAAAAAAAAAAAAAAAAAAAAAAAAACTCTTCCCGTTAATTTTCAAAAAATTATAATTTTTAAATTTATATACAGCCCTTCTGAACAAATTTAGTTAATTAGATTTTTTTTTTTTTTTTTTTTTTTTTTTTTTTTCTTTTTTAATACAGCAACATCATTAGAAACAACCGCATTAACCGCGCTTTAAAATTGAATGAGTTATACTTAACTGGAAAATTACATGTTAAAACGTTATCATTAACACAGTAATGAAATGTTTTTAGTTTTAAATCTTACAAATATTTTCATAGCTATATATGTGAAAATTTTGGGAATCATATATATTTACAATACATCTCAAATTATTTATTTTTAACTCGACTGTTTGTTTTGTTTTGTTTTTTCCCAAGGGAAAGGGGATAGAATTTTTTTAAATATGAAGAAACATTTAATTAAAAAAACTATTTTATTCTATCCGTTTACAATTTCATACCTGTCTGAAGATCTAAGCACCAAGACTGACTTAATGGTGTATTTACTTATTTAAGACTAGCAACTATTTATAGTGAGATAACAGAAATCACGGTGACTTACTTCCCAAATACAGGATTTAATTGCTTTGATATATAGTTTTCTTTGTCACTAATTCTGTTATTTCCCAAGTTAATAGCGATGTATGGATCTGCTGTATTTGTCACATCTGAAGGAGCTAAATTGATAGCCTTAAATAATAATAATAATAATAAAAAGAAATATAGTTAAATGCCTGTGAGTTATAAATGTAGTTATAAAATATACTTGTAAAATGTAGTAATAAATTTATTCAATAATTTCATTTGTTTTTTAATTAATAACTTTTTTTAAATTAATTTTAAATTAATTAAAACATTACGGAATAAAATTTTGTTTCATCTACAAAAACTGAAAAGTCAAAAGATCAGTGATTTGATATCATTGTTAATAGACCCATAAGTTATTCACAGGAAAGTACAGTCGGCAGCAAAATCATTCGAGCGCTACCAATAATTCCTATATTAAAATAATAATAATAATAATAATACATTTAATACTGTTTTGTTAAATAAATCCTTGTCGAATCATGTTTTTATATTGACTAAGAACACGATTCGACAAGAATTCATTTAATAAAGCAGTATTAAGTCAAGTGTACTTTATTTATATAGGAATTATTGATAGCGTTCGAATAATTTTGCTGCCGATTGTACAAGACAAAAATGTCTAATTTATAATTAGTACTTCTGCGTAGCATATTACTGGTGTTTCAATGAATAAAAATAAGAGAGTTAGCTTTTCCTAAGACTTCGGACTCGAATTTATTTTCGATTTTTAAAATCTCAAACAAAGAAAAAATATAACAAATTTTTAATTTGCACATAAATATACGAGTAAATACAATATAAACCCATCATTATCTAAAAGTTTCCTTTAAAATAATAATAATAATAATAATAATAATAATAATTAATCAATTAAAGGAAAAAAAAAAAAAAAGAATGAAAGAAAGAAGCAAATTTTCCGATATCTAAATAATGAATTTCAGTTATTGTACAATTTGGAAACCGTTTGAATCATTCTAATTCTTAAGCTGTGTTATCTCTTTTATACTTACTCTTTTATACCTGCGTTGTTATTATTTTTATTATTATATAGTGTTTTACAATACATTTTCAATTTTTTTTTACATTTTATTCACAATAATATAGACATGTCAAAATTCGGGACTGGATTAAAAAACTTATTCAAATACTGCAGAATATATATGAAAATACTAACATTCGAATTTAAGTAAGTTTTTTTTTTCTTTTCTTTTTGAGAAGGAAAAAATAATTATTAAAAAAGAGAGAGAGAGAATTTTGGATTCATAGAGGAATAAATGAAAATTCGGATTAAAAACCGCGTAGGATTATCTATAATATTTATGTTGCATATCTATAATATTTATGTTGCAAGGGGGAATATTGATTACCATGAATAATATTTTTATAACAACTAAAGTAAGAGTATAAATTAAATTTTTAATATGGAAGCAAAGTATTACGAGGTGAGTTCGAAAACTAAAGATACAAGCGGAAAAATAATATTTTAGTAGTTTTGTTTGTAAAACATTATTTTAATCTCCAGTGTGTGTGCCTGGCTTTCTATATGGTGGTTGTTTGCCATGTATTAAATCTAGTTCGGGCAGAACTAGTTTACAAAGTCTATGTTGATTTAAAATTCATTCAGACGGAAAATGTGTACCATTAAACCTTTTTTTTTTTTTTTTTTTTTTTTTAAATGTCCATGTACAATTATTATGAAACGACAAAATGTAATTAAATGTCGTGAATTCTCAGGATGTGGAACGAATCAGCTGAAACGGCATTTCGTGCCGAACATAGGTATGGTAAGTCATCTGTGATTTCAGGCGTATATCTTTGAAGAAATGTGGAACTCCCAAAAATGTTTTACGATATGAAAATTTCAGGGAAGAATACCAGATGTATCTAAGGCTCATTTTAAAAAACTGTTTGTACTTTTTAAAAAATAAATTTCAAATATGCAGTAGATTTTTATGACTCTGAATGCAGAAGTTTGCATCCTCAATTAACAGGTCTCACCTGTGAGGAGGCTTCCGTTTCGAACCCAGGTTTTGTTCTTCGGTCTAGCCATTCGGAGTTTTCCATAGTTTTTCTTAGAAATATGCATAATTACAGGCTACGACCTTTTAAAAGTAACTGTCATAGAGTTTGCCATAGTTTTTCTTTCTATGGCAAACGCGTTTTACTGGCTTCCGTTTCGAACCCAGGTTTTGTTCTTCGGTCTAGCCATTCGGAGTTTTCCATAGTTTTTCTTAGAAATATGCATAATTACAGGCTACGACCTTTTAAAAGTAACTGTCATAGAGTTTGCCATAGTTTTTCTTTGAAATTTGCATAATTACAGGCTACGGCGTTTTAAAATAACTGTCATAGAGTTCACCCTCCATGTCCTCGAGTAGTCAATTGGCATTTACTACAACACACCCCAATTAATAGATGTTCTGTCAATGGTAGCAACTATAAATCAAACGGGTTTTAGATTTGAAGCGTTGTTCTTCGTTTTTTTTTTTTTTTTTTTTTTTTTTATTAAGGCTCCGTAGACCGAGATTTAGGGTTTAAAGTGAATTCAAAACCTTTACGAACATCTATGACTGAATCAAGATCCGAAACCAGCATTTGGAATCAAAAGGCTTACATTGCTAACCATTTTACGGTTAGATATGGATTATAAAGAAAACGGAAATGTGTAACTGTAAATAATGCTTGGCCGAGTAAATGTTCAGAATAAAAATGGTTTTGAAAGAATATGGGCTGCCATGTCTTAGGTGTTAAACATTTGGACTGCGTCATAGTTTTTATTTTCTATACATTTTGTAATTATATTATCGTGTGTTCTTATAGGTATTCAGTAACATACTTGCTTCAGTAGATGCGCTTTAAGACCGAATTATTCGATCAGCCGGATAATACCAGAATTTAGAGTGTAATTTATAGATTAATTATTTGATAACGATCGTGTCATTCAAATTTCATGTTCATATCTGTATTTATCATTATTTCAATGTGGTTTTCAAGAAGAATAAAAACTTAAGCATAATCAATCATATTTTGAAGTAGCCAGAATCGAATTAAAGGGAGTGGACTACATCTGATGTCAAAGTTAAGAAATTAATGTTTAATAAATTTGATTTAATACAGAATATATTGTTCCAAGATTTAAAACATACATACCTCTACGACGTAAACTCGAACAAGTACTCTTATAGGTTTGTTGTCAGGTAATCCAGAGAATAAATTTTCTGAATTATTTCTAAGGGGTAATAACGGATCCACCACAAAAGAAGGAAGTGGCATCTCATATATGCGGAAACAACCCTGTGAAACAAAGTGGCATATTTTATCCAAAAACAGAAAAATTATTATATGAAAAAATCGAATTTTGAAATATTATCTTAAAAGATTCAAAACCCCTAAAGAGTTTTATGCAAGATTATTATAAATTTTACTATTTTGATATGATAACTATGTAAAATTTTTATAAACTTGAATGTGTAGATTAGCACAGATTTTTGATAAAACTCGCTAAAGTTCAATCATAAATTAAATAATAGTGGTATACAACTCTTTTTTTTCCTAGTATTCGAATTTCCTTAAAATACAGACTTATATCACAGAGAATTTCAAATTAGCAACTCATTTCTCATCTCTCTAATTTTCAAAACCAGATCTAATGCAATATATTTTTGTAATTTTCTTTTCAAGACGTTTCAATCGACAGTTACTTTAATCAGTTTCAAGAAAAGATTTTTATTTTTATTTATTTATTTATTTATTTTCGCCTGAAATTCTGCTGTTTGTAACAACCCATGTAATATGATACATGTATTGACGACGGTGTTACGCTAGAACGATTTCACTAGAATATCGTTATATCGTTTTTTTTTAGAATTATTTTATACAATTTTTTCATAGAATATTATATCTTTTATAGAATTCTTAAAAACAATCCATTTCCAAAATTCACTAGTTTATGCCTTTTTACACAGTACATGCGGATATTAGATGCACGTTTATAACGTAATATGCAGATAGATAAATAATAAACTACTTTTTTGGAATGCTGAAGATAATTAAACGTGTGTTCAAATTATTATTATGAGTATATATATATATCACTTAGCGGGAACAAGTTCTTTTAAAAAGCTTAAAATAATATTTACACGTAAACTGCAACGATAATTAAAATGTCACATATTTTTGCAGCATGTCTTTTGAATTAGTTGCATTATTATATAATTTGTCACTTTATTTTCCTGAGCTAACTTTTAATTTTTTGTTTGCATTTGGGTGTTTATCTTTACAAATGCATACTGTGATTTTAGACGAAGAGAATCTTACAACACGTTCACGCCAGCGCATTTTGTTTACATATTCGTCTCAAAAGTATCCGAGCACTAGCCAATAATTCCGATATCAAAAAAGTACACTTAAAACTGTTTTGTTCAATAAATCCTTGTCGAATCATGTTTTTAGACTGACTAAGAACATGACTCGACAAGGATTTATTTAACAAAGCAATAATAAGTGTACTTTTTTTGGACAGAGATTATTGCTAGTGTTCGGATACTTTGCTGCCAACTGTAGCTGTGACCCACCGGTAAGTCACGCCGGCGTGAACGTGTTAAAATAATTTTACCAAATTTTCACTTTGTCGAAATTTAAACTAGCTTACAAAAAAATAAATAAATAAATAAATAAATCCTGTTCCATTGAAATGTTGACATTTAAACGAAATCCGTTTCCGAATTCATATCAGGGTCCATTCCATAAACTGTCACCCGCCACAAAAAAAAAAAAAAAACTTGTTTAGAATTTTTATTAGTAAAATTATTTTGCTATTGTTTTAAAATATAATATAGGAAACTAAGGTATTACACAAAAGGAATATTAAAGGAAATCTACAATGTAATATTCTAAAATTAATTTTTTATATTTTGTGTCGTATGACATTTCAGGGAATGATCCTTAGTTAGATAAAAGTAACATACTGTAATACACACAATGTTAAAAGAAGGTAATTACTTTTATGGTTATAATCATTACTCAAATTTAGGAAATATGTTTTCTGGAATAACTTAAAGTAAAACACAAATAAATAAAGGAAATACCTTAAATGTAGCAACTATTTGTTCTGTATCACGGTAGAATCGAGCAAAAGTCCTCCCTCTTGTTAATTCGAATGAGTGCAACCATTCTTTGAACCCATCGAATTCTGATGCACTTTCCAATTCGCAAGGATATATCTAAAAAGACATGACAATTAATTAAAAGTAAACTTTAATTAAAAACAAAGCGAAATAAATATACTATGGTCACCATAAAACATTTTTCCATATTATTAAAACATATAAAATAGGTATTTTATTTTGTTTCTGTAAAGCAAAATGAGATTGGGTGTTGGTATGTATGGTTTAAGAGGATTCTCTGACTATCGTCGCCAGCAGCCAAAACCCGTGTTATTCTATGGGAAAATTTGTTAACAGAAGAACTTATTACCTGATGTATTTTTTTAAATCACGCTTTCAGATTACAAAAAAAAAAAAAAAAAAAAAAAAAAAGTCGTAAAACCTATTTCTTTTTCTTTCCAAAAAGTGACTTTTTTTTTTCTTTTTAACACTTTCCAATAAGGTTGAAAAGTATTTATGACTTCGGTTTGTCTGTCTGTCTGTCTGTCCGTCCGTCCGTCTGCCCGTCTGTCTGACTGTCTGTCTGTTCCCGCTCTAACTCCCGTAAATATTTATGGAATTTCTTGAAACTGATATATGTTATTCAAGTTCATTATCGGATGTTTCTTATTGAAAACGGAGTTTATACCTTTACTGGTACAGGGACCCCCGAAGGTATTCGAAAGCATTGTGTTCTATGACAGGAGTTTCTATATACCGTATTTTAATACCTTTAATGTAGAGAAACGTTAATGAAATTTTAATATGTTATTCAATTCCCTATCGTATGTTTCCTATGTAAAATAGAGTACATTTCTAACTGGTTTGTGTACAAGGGCTCTTGAAAATATTCTAAATCATTGTGTTCTATGAAAGTTATTTTTATAAACCAAATTTTAATAATTTTATTTTCCATAAAGCTCAATGCAATTGAATTATATTATTCGTATGCACAAAAGGGTGGCTTCTATGTAATATAGTATGGTTAGCATTAGATTTACAGGGCCACACAAAAATAATCAGTTACATTAAGAGCTTTAATAAAAATTTACTGGAATCGCACTTTCGTTTACATGAGCGTTTAAACACTTTCTTATAGCTTGTGAGGTTGAGACGTCAGAACGTCACCACAGTTGTTTTAATTAAGCTGGATCCAGCAAAGTAGGAAGTGGGGACGGTTAAAATCACTCCGTCGCCAGTGGCTCGGTGAAGGTTGAGGTCGAGCTAGTTTTGTGTCGGCAGGGTGCTGCATTAAAAGACTTAGATTTTGAATATTAGTTAAATTAGAAGTGATTTTTAAAAGTACGGATTGAAATGTAGTGAAAGGAGGGTGTAGGAAGAAGTATAAAAATAGAGATGGTTTTAGTAGATAGTGGATGTTGGCGGATCGTATAGTGGATGTTGGAGGATCGTATAGTGGATGTTGGAGGATATTATAGTGGTTGTGATGAATCTTAGAAGTAGAGTAGGGGAGATTTAGTGGCGTGAAGTTAAGTAGTAATGAGTGTCGGTGTGAGTATCTACTAGTTTTCGGAAAGTTCAAGCTGGGTCAGATGGGAATCCTCTGTCCCATAGTGAAGCCGTAGTATTGGAGTACGAGTGCGACCGTCTCTACACCTTCGACTATCTGCTGTGGTGAGATATTTAAGATAATTAAATTGTTGATTTATATATTTTTGATTTAGTAATACGCTGACTGAGCTAACAGCTATTTTCCAGGCCGCCCTCCCATTAATCTGGTTCAATAAACTCTTATCTGTTGTTCAATTAAAGTCTCTGGTTTTCTTAGTAATCTAAGTATTTAAGTTAAGATGGAGTTTGCAGGAACGCAAACGCCACAAGTTTTAGTTGGAATATGATTTCAATTTGTGCATCTGTCTGTCCGATTGTCTACCTTTCTATCTGTTTGTCTCCGGATCCTATCATCCGTGAATATTTTGAGAATTTTTTAAAAATGATACACTCGAGTTCCCTATGGAATGTTTCCTATTAAAAATGTCATTAATAGGTCCTGTACAACTATTTTGTTTACAGGGACAACAACAACAACAATTTAAAAAAAAAAAAAAAAAAAAAAAAAAAAAAGCCAATGCATTACGTTTTAGGACAGAATTTTTTAAAAGTTAAATTTAAAAGACTTTCTACTGTAAAAATTATAAACACATTGACATGCATTATTAATATTCTAAAATAATGTCTTGTATAGAATATGATGTGATTAATTTTCAGATTTACAGGGCTACAGTAAAATATTCAGAGAGATTAAAAGCTGTAATTATAATCTAACGGCTGCATTTTCTTTTGCGTTAAGCCTTTTTAACACTTTCCAGAATGCCTAAGAGTAATTTTAAAATCAACTAGTCTATCTGTATATTTTTCAGTCCTTCTGTCTGTTGTGTGATAACGTAGGCAAAGAATATTAAAAGTTATTCGGTGCAACAACTGCGTACAGTTGGAAAGTGTTACTAATCAATGCGTACTGCATGATTTTTCTTTCTTGTTTTTATATTTCATTTTGGCGCTAAAATATGCAAAAAATGAACTAAATGCATTTTTTTGCATTTTATAGCTTCAAAAAGAAATATTAAAAATTTTAAAAATCACTTTTGAAAACAAGAACAAATTTTACTATTGTGAATTTTTTGAATGGAAATACGGAATTTTAAAAGAATACATTATGTAATGAATAGTTCTGTTTAATAAATTTTCCCACAGAATAATGTGGGATTTTGCTGCCGTAAATGGTTAACTTTTAAGAGGTAAAATAATATTCTAGAAAGCAGGCTTGAGTGAAATTACCTGTTTTTTTTTTTTTTTTTTTTTTTTTCCCAACAGAGAACTGCGGTGGTTCCTCCTATTGAAGTGATTTTTCCTTAACGTTATAGAGATTTATTTACCAGAAACGTAAGATTAGAGTCATATCAAAACATGACACTGTTTGTCAGTGCAATATTTTACTGTATTTTGAAAGTCTTTTCCTTGGATGAATGATATAAGAAGGGAAGATTACATGTACAAGGCTCAAGGATTTTGAAAAAAACTGGTTGACAGCAAAAATTTTTGGTCGACAGTAAAAAACATCCGCCCACCTTTTTCTTTTTTTTTCTTTTAAATTTTGAAATTTACTTGAATAAAGAAATTAAAATTCTGTTCATAAAAACCAAATATTTACTAGGCTAGAATGATACATCATACCATCGGCAGTGATACACCATTACACCGGCCAAATGATTTAGCAACAGATTGCTAAGAATGCAAAGGAGCAGTGTAAACTTAAAACGGTGCAGTATTTTAACACCGAGTTGTGTAATATGCATGAAGAAAAGTGGTGTAAATCTAATGGTGTATGCATTCAATACAGTGCCTCTAAACGTAGTGACAGGAGCGTGAATGAGAAGGGCAAGAGTTGGACTACATCGAGAGTAGAGTAGGAGTCGATTCTGGGACCAACTTTTTCACCAAAATAATGAAAAAAAAAAATTGCAGAGCTTTCTTAAAGTTAAAAACTTAATCGCCAGTTAAAATATACTGGTCGCCAATGGCGACCAGGCGACCGTATTTCACAAGCCCTGGACATGTGTGACTAAATATGAAGCCAAAATCATAACTGCAAAAGCTTTTAAGTAACACGTCATAGCTAATGTTTTGGTTGACTCAACATGACTCTTCAGGTAGCATTGTTATTGCGGGAGATTTATTCAGTAAGGCAACCGTTAACTCCATTTACTCTGCATGCTGATACACCGTAAACCAACTTTTCTTATATCATTCCACCAAGGTTTTTCTAATGCTTACAGTTATATTTAGTTTATTCTTCAGTTAATTTAAATAACAAAAAATCTAAAATTCGCTCAGTATATGATGTTATAACAAAATATTTATGAGATTAATAGTGTATCCTTTGCGCAAAACACTGATTTATAAAAACAAACTGTGAAACACTGATTTGGCTAAACAAACATATCCTTAGGAAAGCTTTTAAGACTATAGTGTGATACTTACAATGAAGCCTTGGGCATCTAATTTGCTTTCAGCAGAATCGTAAACACCGTTGTTGTCCAGTTCTGTATTTGCATAACGGAAATTTGGAATGATAGATGATTTGCGACGGCCAGGTTGGTGAGTATCGAGAGTAGAAAACAATGGCAAGCCAAACGACGGATTAACTGAAAAATATATGTCTTAAAAGCTATGAAGATTATGCAGTGAATGGTATTCTTTCAATACAGATATACATAGCCGCCAACATCCTAATTAACACGTTGCTTGCGGGTCACGTAAAATTACGTTTTTCATGAAAAACAAGCTCCGCCTTAAGGCGTTCCTCTAAGAAAATACTTTACTTTAATAAAACGATTTTACATGTTCGTGTTTAACACTTTATATGCTGCTGGGGTATATATTTGCCAGTGACATTTACAGAATCAATTACTAAGTATAAAATTTGAATAATTTAATCATAAATATGTAAAATCATTTTAATAAGTAATATATCGTTTTAGAGGAATACCAAAAGGTGGGGCTTACTGTTCAGAATAGGAAAATACCCCGATGACAATGCGTTCATATTCCGGAGTTAATTTTTAGAGTAATTCTATCCAAATGTATTTACGATGAAATAAGAAGAAAAATTCTTTAAAAAAAGATTGGTGTGAAAAAAAAAGTCGGGTACTGACAATACTCCAGATTCATAACTAGGATGTTAGCAGGTATGCATATACGATACAAGAATGTTAAATTAAACAGTTTCAAAAATTAAAACTATTAATGAAAGGAAGATGATTAAATTCTTTTCCGTCATATATTCTATGGTTGTTACACTTTTAAATAACAATAAATACACTTCAAGTTATTGTAATATTATTATAAATATTAATTTTGATATATCTTTCTGAAGATTTCGCAATTTTGGATTGTTGTTTTATGCTACCGTTATTTAGTGTTATTTCCTTATAGATTTTCAAATGTTCAAACGTGCTTCATTGTTATACATTTAAAACTATATAGCATCGTCAGCCTCGCCTTTTTATTTTATTTTATTTTTTTGTCCTAATACCTAGTACACACACTGGCGTATTACAAACCTCTGAGAGTTTCTACAAATGTTGATTGGGGGAGTAAATATGAAAAATCTGCTATCATGTTATGGGGAATGTTCTGCTGGTATGGAAGTGACCCCTTAGTGTTACTTGAAGGTAAACAAAAAACAATGCAATACCTCGACATATTGGCAGATGAAGTATATCCTGCAATGTTAAATATTTATTCCGAAGGTGACAGATACTTCATGGACGATAATTCAATTATGCATCATGTCAAAATCGTTCGAGATTGGTTTAATGAATATCAATCTGACTTCTAACAGCTGTCCTGGCCGCCATAAAGCCCAGATATTAATCCAGAAGATGTTTGGGACATGTTGGAAAGTCGCATCTGATAGCAACTACAATAACTATATCTAGATGTTTTTAATTGCATTAATTTTGAGTATTTTTAAAATTTATTATTAAATAAAAAATCTCGCTCATTATTTTTTTATTTCACGAATGCGAAATTCATCATATTAATAATTATTATAACAATAACAATAGTAATAATAATAATTACGGAATAGAAAGAGGATTACTAAGACAATGTTTTGTTATGCAGCTAATTATAACTCTTTTTCGGAAACCATACCTGCTACAGAAGTCCTTCGACGTTGAGTAGAAAACATTTCATGCTGTAAATAAAATATTAAATTATCCTTTTTTTTTTTTTTTTAAGTATATATATTTAAAAGTTACATGGAACAAAAAATAAAGTCTAATTAATAAATTTTTCTATTAATAAGGAAAATTCTATTTTATTTTTAGCAGTTTTAAAATATCAGAATAACTATTATTAAAATAAACAAAAAGATATATACAGTTTATGCTCGATAAAAAATAAAAATTAATGATAAAAAGAATATTATTAATTAAAAGTAAATTATTTAACAAAAAATTAAAAACGATTAAAAATAGTTAAGTGTATTAATTCAATTAGTTAGGATTCAGGTTAGAACTCGAGTTAGAACTCAAGTTATGATTTTTTAGGATGTAGTTGGACATACTAACTCCAACGGAGATAAAAGTGGAAAAAATGGGATTAGCGATAAAAAAATTACAAATCGACTTTAAAATGAAACTCACGAGTTATTTTTATTAACACTTTCCAACAAAGTTGAAAAGTGTTGATGACTTCGCTTTGTCTGTCTGTCTGCCCGCGCTCTAACTCCCGTAAATATTTATGGAATCTCTTTAAATTGATACGTGTTACTCGAGTTCACTATCGGATGTTCCCTATTGAAAATGGAGTTCATATCTCTACTGGTTTGTGTACAGGGACACCCGAAAGTATTCCAAAGCATTGTGTTCTATGAGAGGTATTTCTATAAACCATATTTTAATAACTTTACTGTACACAAATCTTAATGAAATTGAAATATGTTATTCAAGTTCACTATTGGATGTTTCATATATAAAATGGAATAAATACCACCACCGGTTTGTGCACAGGGATACCAGATAGTATTCCAAAGCACTGTGTTCTATGAGAGGTATTTCTATAAACCATATTTTAATACATTTACTGTACACAAATCTTAATGAAATATGCTATTCATGTTCATTATTGTATGTTTCATATATAAAATGGAGTAAATACCACCACTTGTTTGTGTACAGGGACACACGAAAATATTCCAAACCTTGCGTTCTATGAAATCTATTTCTATAAACCAAATTGTAGTAACTTTACTTTGTACAAAGTTTAATGAAATTGAAATATGTTATTCATATGCACAAAAGAATGTTTTCTGTAGAATATAGTATGATTAGCATTAGACTTAAAGGGCCACAAAAAAACATTCAGTTACATTAAGAGCTATTAATAAAAAAATTTTGGAATTGCACTTTTGTTTACCATTTTTAAAACTTTATAACAATTTTAAGTGTGAATATGATTTCAGTTTGTGTTGTTTTTGTTTGTGTTTTTCAGTCTGTCTGTCCGCCTGTCCGTCTTTCCACGCTCTAACTCCCATAAATAATTATGGAATTTCTTGAAACTGATATATGTTATTCAAGTTTGTTAGCGGATGTTCCCTTTTGAAAATGGAGTGAATACCTTTTCTAGTTTGTGTACAGGGACACTAGAAAATATTCCAAAGCATTGTGTTCTATGAGAAACGTTTCTATAAACCCTTATTTAATAACTTCACTGTGCACAAATCTTAATGAAATTGAAATATGTTGTTCATGTTCATTATCGGGTGTTTCCTATACAAAATGGAGTAAACTCCACGAATGGTTTGTGTACAGGGACACTCAAAAATATTCCAGAGCATTGCGTTCTATGAAATGTATTTCTATAAAACAAATTTTAATAACTTTACTTTTCACAAAGCTTAATGAAATTGAAATATGTTATCATATGCACAAAAGATTGCTTTCTATAGAATATAGTATGATTAGTACTAGTCTTACAGGGCATCATAAAAATATTCAGTTACATTTAGAGCTATTAATAAAAATTTCCTGGAACTGCATTTTCGTTTACATTAAACGTTTTTAACACTTTGTAACAATTTTTAAGTCTGAATATGATTTTAATTTGTTTATCTGTCTGTCCGATTGTCTATCTTTGTAGCTGTCTGTCTCCCGCTCCCAGCGTCAGTAAATATTTTCAGAGTTTAAAAAAAAAAAAATGATATATATTAATGAAGTTCACTATGGAATTCTCCCTATTTAAACTGACAGTGATAGGTCCTGTACAACTAGTTTGTGTACAGGGAAAACGAAAAAAAAAAAAAGCCAATACATTGCGTTTTACGACAGACATTTTTAAAAATTACATTTAAATAACTTTCTACCGTAAAATCATAACGAAATTGGCATGCATTGTTGATATTATAAAATAATGTTTTGTTTAGAATATGATATGATTAACCTTCAGATTTACAGGGCTACACTAAAATATTTTGATACATTAAGGGCTGCAAATATAATCTAACGGCTGGGATTTTGTTTTGAGCCAAACCTTTCTTACACTTTCAAACAATGTCTATGAGTAGTTTTAAATGCAATTAGTCAGTCTGTATACTTTGCAGTCCTTTTGTCTGCTGTTTGACGACGTAGGCAAAGAATATTGAAAGTTATACGATACAACAAGTACGTACAGTTGCAAAGTGTTAATAATCAATGCGTATTGCATGATTTTTCTTTCTTGTTTTGTTTAAATAAAGTAACAATACAAGCTTTAAATTTCGATAGCAGTTGCTAGGCAATATTATTTACTATAGGTATTCACTTTTCAAACGTTTTTACTTTTTTTTTTTTTTTTTTTTCCACACTCACCCTATATATATCTTGTACAAATCTTGCAATTTATTTTTAATTAACTTCCCTACTAGCTAGACATTTGAAACTTTTACAATAGCTCACAACCCGATTACAACACAATACTCCGAAGTCCGATTTTCGAATTTTTGATTAGTTTTCTTATAATTAATTAAAATATGAAAATAATAACATCCTAATAGCTTTAAAATAGCCATTAAAATATTAGCTATAATTTAATTGTTTCCAAAGAAAAATTTAAGAGTTCATTTTCTTTCGACATAAAAATAAATACATTTAATTAAACGCGAACATTAAAAAATTATAAAAAGTTAAATTATGCATGTCAGAAAAATTGACGTCATTATCAGTTTAAAAATTTTATGCACATTAGTAAGAGCTGTATGATTCATCAGAAAATTTAAAACATGGTATATAAAAAGTTTTTTTTTATCTTATAATTATTCAATTCCTACTAGCTCACACTCTCCCTATATATATTTATATATCTTGTTCAATTTTTCAATAATTAATAAAATACTTTTTACTCATCCACTCAAGTTCAAATACATTTATTTTAACTTGTAGTGGATGGCAAATGGTGTTAATATAGTTTTTTTTTTTTTTTTTTTTTAATTATTTGTAATTATTTAATGGAAAATAGCTAAAATAAAAAATTTCTTTGTTGACCTAAGTAGGAATTGCCTTCTAATACCTTTTTCAACAGCTTTCTCTTACTGGTGATACTATACTAATCATAATAACTATAATTATTACGTTTAATCTTGTGGCTTGGCCATTTTTAATTACTGAATGTTTTTTTTTTTTTTAAGTGTTTTATTGACAGAACTGGATTCTGTTTAAGACATCGCAATATACGTAAGTAAGAAGACGACTTTTTAAGACATAGACTGTTATTTTTCAACAAGTATAATTACGCTCTCAAAGTTTAAAAAAAAAGACACATTTTTAACATGAATATTTATATGAAAATGTTATATCCTGAGGACAGCTTTTTGTGCCCCCTGTTATTCTGAAACAAAACTTTTCTATTCTGATGCGTATGTCAATGAACTAGACTCATTAAATAACACATGTAGTAGGAAAGGTCATCGTACGATAGTAAAAAATACTCATCATGTTTTATTAGAGGCACTTGCCTGAGGCGTTTTCATACTTGAAATGTAATACCTAGACCACCAGTCTATTTCTTCTTCATCCTCATCATCTGTTGTAGGTAAAGTTAGAGAATTTATCCAAGGTATAAGCTGTAAACATACAAAACCAAATATGTTATTTTTTGAATTTAAAAATAATATATGAAAGAACTAAATACTTTTGCATTTAAAGTTTATTTAGAGTAATTAATGATCAATTTTGTAGCCGACTGGGTTTTGTACTCCAATCTTAAATAGAATGTTTACTTATGAAATTTTTATAAAGAGAAGAGGACCTTTTTAAAAATTATCCATCGATATTCTACCAGGTATTTAGAAAACTACCAATATTTACAAAAATTGTAATTAATTCGAAAGTGCTAACAACAACAACAACACAAAAGTTAGTCAGATTTCTGCTATTAGATAAGTTGATGAATGTAGCTTTTGCTTGAAAGAAGGTTTATTTATTTATTTATTTATTTTATTATTATTATTTTTTTAAAGTAAAATTTGAATTATTTGTGCAGTTATATTTAAAAAAAGTATAATTTCCGGCACGTTTTACGCCACATACAACCTTGAAAAATTTGTTTAAAAAAAAAAAAAAAAATACTTTTCGTTCAAGAATAAACTACACTTACCCTCTAAAAACTAGCTGCCACCGGTGGAATTTTCCAAAATTTTTAATGAAATTTTATAAAATTTTGTTTAAATGTTGCACTTTTATATGCTCAAAATTTTGAACACAAATATTTATATATATATAAAGAAAAAAATGCTTTTTTTAACCTTGAAACCATGTAATCCGTTACATGGTTATTGAATGAAGGAAATAATTTATAAATTAAATAATCAAGATAGTATTTAGTAGTAATCACTAAAATAATATACACACAATTATTTTTATTAAATAAGAAGTATTTTAATAAAAGTTATTTTACTCAGGGAATATACTTAAAAAAATTAAAAACATCAGCAGCAATAAAAGTATAAGTTGTTTTGGTGAAAGCGCTATTGCATTTCATGAAAGAATATCAAATCAAAGCAATAAATGAACGAATGTTTTTTTTTTTTTTTTTTTTTTTTTTTGGGGGGGGGGGGGGGGAAGCCTCGTCTATACATTATGAAACATTTTCAAGTTATGAAACAATCCTTGAAAATTTTTCTCTAAGTTCGAGTTTGCATTAAATTTATTTCAGATGACTATGTATAATAACTATAAATAAGGATTATGATGTTTATTCATGCACTAAATTGCATTGTACAATATATTTAGCATCAAATGTTTGGGGATTTTTTTTTTTTTTTTACCTATATGAAGTGTGATCAATATATAGTCTCATAAAAATTAAACAGCTGACATCGTGTAATGCCGCTAAAATTAATCTCAATTTAGATTTATTTATTTCAAACTTCTAACAGATATTAATATAATAGTGCGTTTATATTGTAATATATATAAGTAGTCTTGTGAGATGACCATAATTTTTAAACTTACTATTTTTCTTATTTATGCCATTACTTTGCTTTACTGAACCGTAACAATATTTTTTGCTATGATTGAAATATTTTTATCTGTATATGTGTGCGTATAAACTTTCAATTTTCAAATCATGTTCTTAATAATAGAGACAAATTAAGATGTTTACTTACCACTTCTTGAACAATATATGGATCAAAGAACGATTGTTTATTTGGAGATTCATTTTGGATTTCTTTATCTGTCACATCTTCGCCATTTCCTAAATTAAATAATAATAATAATAATATTTAAAATACAAAGAGAAAAAGTTTAATGTGAAATCAAGTTTGCAGTTCAAATCATAAAGCAAAGTTACAATTCAACATGCTTTTATCTAATGTATTTTAGAGAAAACTTTTTCAAATATATTTAAGAACACGCACTTTTACCAATAAACTACTTGAAAATTATTCCAAAATATTTAATTAATGTCATTTCGAACAGATTTAATAATAATTAGCAATAATAAAAAAAAATATATATGCAAGGAAATTGGAATCAAGCTGTTTGACTGATTAAGATGATTTTAAATCCTGATAAAAACTTATAAACTTCAAGAATTTTTTTTTTTTTTTTTTTTTTTTTTTATGTAATGTATAGTGAGCGTGGAACAGCATGTGGAACAATAATGGATGGAACAACAATGAGAATGGTTACAGTAAGCATGGAAATGTTCTAGTGAGTATATATATGCGTGATTACAAATTTTATTTTTTATAGTAGGAAATAAAATACGGGTGTTTAGCCAATATATATATATATATATATATATATATATATATATATACATACGGGTGTTGCACAAAATAATATGAACCCTTTCGCTTTTTTACGTTTTGTCAAATATTTTGAAAAACACAACGTGTTGTTCTTGAATTTTATAAAAAAAAGAAAAACATGTCTTTCCTCATATTTTTCAGCAAAGATTTTGTCACGAAGGTGCTTCTGAGATGAACAACAAATTCAATAAAATAAAAAGTATTTATGATAACCCTGCATATGGAAAAACTTCGATTGATCTGCAAATTTTAGATATGGTTATAAATGTTATATTTTATAGGCGTGTAGAGTTTTGTGAAGATATCTTGAATATTTAAGGAGTTGTTAATATTTTATAAATACAAAAATTTTTCGCAAGTATTTACATTACAATTCCAAAGGTTTTTCTTCTAACTTCAGGCAATTTTCGAAAAACATGACAACATATGCCTAAATCATTATACTATAGTTTAAAACAAATATATTTAATATTCAAAGAGATATGGATAGTTTTAGTAAATAATTTATTACTGCACATGCGTGGACTATCGCCCCCCCCCCCAAAAAAAAAAAAAAAAAAAAAAAAAAAACATAGATTGATACCCAACTGTACAGGTATAGAGCACCTTATAAAAAACATCCAGTTGAATATCACAAAAACTCATAGAAATATCGGGGATTAAATAAACTGTTTTTCAGCTGTTTTCTAAAAAGGTCTTTACGATAAGGGGTCATTCACAAATGAAAGTTTGTATTAGAAAAAACTATGTTATACAGTGAAACTTAATACAGTATTTGTGATTCATTTTTCTTTTTCTTTTTTTTTTTTTTTTTTTTTTTTTTTTTTAAGATACGTACTGCATACCTATTAAAAAAAAAAAAAAAAAAAAGAATTATTTGAAAAGAAAAAGAAAAAAAAATTCTGATATAAATTTTCATTTGTGAATGGAATAACTCCTTATCATAAAAACCTTTTTAGAAAACAGCTGAAAAACAACTCATTTAATCACCAATATTTGTATGAATTTTTGTGATATTCAACTGGATTGTTTTTTATAAGGCTCTATACAGTTGAGTATTTCACTATGTCAAAGTTTTTTTGCTACAGTCCACGCATGCGCAGAAATAAATTCTTTTCTACAACTGTCCACATCTCTTTGAATATTAAATATATTTGTTTTAAACTATAGTATAATGATTTAGGCATATGTTGTCATGTTCTCTGAGAGTTTCGTGAAATTTGAAGAAAAACCTTTGGAGTTATAAAGTAAAAACTTGTGAAAAATTTTTGTATTTTTTAATAAAATATTAATAACTCATTCAATATTCAAGATATCATCACAAAACTCTGCACACGTATAAAATATAATATTTATAACCATATCTAAAAATTGCAGATCAATTGAAGATTTCCCATATACAGGGTAATCTCAAATACTTTTTATTTTATTGGATTTGTTGTTCATCCCCAAGATTCTTCGTGACACTATCTTTGGTGAAAAATATGAGGAAAGACATATTTTCCTTATTCCCAAAACTGAAGAACAACACGGTAAGTATTTTTCAGCTATTCTATAAAACGTGAAAAAGTGAAAGGGTTCACATTATTTTGTCCAAGAACTGCTATGTATATATATACATAGTAAATATACATAAATATTTATAATAAATGATCAACTTTTTTATAATATGTTATGAGTATACATTTAATAACATTTTGTTAATTTTGTAAAATAATCTTTTATGCTGAAAGAAAAAAAAAAAAAAATCTTAGTAGGCGTATCATAAAAATTAGAAATATTTATTCAATTTATTATCAGCCAATCGATAAATCAGTGCTTTAAACAGTAATTAACTTATTAACTAACTTGTGATTGATTAGCCATTTTATATTGCAATTATTATTAAAAAAAAAAAAAAGACAATACAAATATACGTGGCATTTCGTAAGAATAACTCTTCCTTTAGAATATTCTCTTTAAAACATTTTGGGAATGGCCTGGGGAAAAAGACCATCCTCAGGAATTTACAAAATGCCCTGGGAATGCCTTTTCAGGATATCTTAAAAATGTCCTGGACAAGAATTGTCGGGTGTGGGTAGCAAGGGATAATTTTAGAGAATTTGATAAAAATTTCTTGGACGTTTTCATCTGAGGAAGAAATATTAATTTTTGGAAATGTGTTGTGTGTTTCTCAGTTCTTACGGTTTATTGAAATTTTCTTTTATTCAAATATATTTTACCTTATTTTTAATATATAGATGCAAAACGCATAGCTACACCACTGCATGCATCAATACGTATGTGTAATAATTATTAATAATTTATATTTTCATATAGCTAATAAACCCTTAAG
The DNA here is from genome assembly GCA_963930645.1 of Salticus scenicus. Lineage (NCBI taxonomy): Eukaryota > Metazoa > Arthropoda > Arachnida > Araneae > Salticidae > Salticus > Salticus scenicus. The sequence continues at coordinate 153,531,558 of OZ005654.1, forward strand.
TTAATTAATTGGTATTGTTTGAACATTATATATATATATATATATATATATATAAATAATGATTTCAAAATAATCAACTTTTTTTCCCCCTATAAATACACACGCAAAATGGGAGAGAGAGTTCATAATTATTACCTTCTTCAAAATCCGTTTTCTCAAATTTCGGTTCTAATAATAAATCCCCTATAATATGAAAATATTTAAATAACAAATAATTATCAAAGGTTTAAATATATATATATATATATATATATATTACTAACAAAAAATAATATAGGTGTGGATATTTACCATTAGGTTTAACAGCATATTTTTGTAGCGAATTAACTACGTGTGAGGCTAAAATATTTTTTCTGCCGAAACTTTTGCAGTCCAACAATCTTATTGTCAAAGCCGGAAAATAACACTCTCTTTCAGGAAGGTCCTATGAAATATCGAATACATTTTTTGCTTAAATTTATAGTGCAAAGCAATGATTACATAAGAAATAATTATCTGAATATTACAAGATTAATACAAAAATAACATTAATGCTTTAAACTTTGGTTTTGTGGGAGCAAATTCAGAAAGTTCTGGACTATGCGTACAATTTGGTTGATGAGATCCTTTAACACGAGGTATACATTTGTATTTTATCAAAATTTTCATAAAAAGGGCAACACATTGTTCTTAAGAGTAGCAATTTGGGAAAAGGTTGTCATTTTCTAATCACCCTTCACAAAACTCTGTCATCTGTCTCTGATTCAAATTTGAAATAAATAAATAATAAATAAAAGGATGAAAAACTTTTGCAAAAAGTTAATTTTTAAGATGACAAATTTTGACCGGCCACCGGTTATTGAGTATAAACTATCCTATCATCCCACGGGCCAAATGTTTTCCTTACTATAAAGGATAAATTTAATAACAACTATGCAGATATATGTAAACAGACTATAAACTATTGACTACATAATTTATACAAACTACATAATATACATATTATAGACTATACAAAGTACAGACTGTAGACTTGTATAAGAGCTTATCTTCCTAAAAGTTTGTGTACCTCTAGTCTATAGGGCCTTGGTGAGAATCTTGGCAAAATTACTGGCGAGCTTTTAATAACCTCAGTGAAAAATCACTAATTTTAGAAAATTCCAATTTCGAAGCTTTATGATTAACAGTTAAAGACTTAGCCAGAAGATCTGTAGAAAGTTCACAGGATTTTCTAAGGATCACTTCATTAAGTAATTGGTATGAAGGGAAACACGTAGTGTATAGTGCGTAATTTTGTGCAAAAGTATTTACTTTCTTGGAGAGCTGCAGACTATAGACTTTGAGATAAATTATATGAGTCGTTTATAGCCCTTTGTTTGGAAATTTGTTCCTAAGAATTCTATTGTATTATAGTGCGACATACTGCGTATTTTTTTTTTTTTTCGGGGGGGGGGGGGGGAGGTTTGTAAATTCTTGTATTATCTGATTTTTTCTGGAATACTGTTTAAATGACTCTCAGACCACACAAAAAGAGTTTACCTCTGAAAACACTTTTTTTTTTTTACAAAATACTAAAGCATCTGAGTTTCATTTATTTATTTATTTTATTTTTTATTTGTTTATTTATTTTTTATTTATATGTTTTTTTTTATTTATATGTTTTTTATTTATATGTTTATTTATTTGTTTATTTATTTGTTTATTTATATATTTTATGTTGTAAAAATCATAATTAAATCTATTCAAGAAGCGTTTAATGCAATTTTTTTTTTCCTTTAGCACCTTTACGTAAAACGTTTTTTATGCATTTATTCTTTGTGTTATAGAACCAGTAGGAAATTATTATTATCATTATTATTGCTTCATAATTTGGCTGTGTTTTTTGCTAAAAAAGAGGAATTCATTGTTTACATGTTCCTAACTATTCTAGTTCTTGTAATACATTTTTAAAAAATCTATGCTTTGAGACATATTTATTATTATTATTATTATTATTATTTTAATTAAAGACTAAAATTGTTCCCATATGAAATATTGGGTGTATGAAAAGGACATCTCAAACTGAATCTGTTGAAACAGTTTCAATTTCATAGATAACTTGTAAAAAAGTACTGATGAAATAAATCCCAAGAAAATGAAAACTTTTAGTGTCGACTTTTACGTTTTTAAGAAAAAAAATATATATATATATATAATTTTATTTTTAAAATGTTAATATATTGACAATCAAGTTTTACATAATACAAAAAGAACAAGGATTTTTACTGTACATATGTTATAATTTTAAAATCGCATCAAATCGAGAGAAAAAAAAATATGTTAAATTTAAATACGACTTTAAGTATTTAATATAATGTAAATTATGACATATCGTAAAATTAGTTTACTAGTAAAAATATAGGTAAATATTCTAAATAAATAAAATTATTAATAAAATTGCACAATCTTAAAAGACGTTTTTCATATATCGAAAGGACTGTTTAGACCCGTGAATAACAGCTTAAATTCACATACAACCCTTCGCTTATTTTTCCTTGTATATGTATATATATAATACACACACACACATATATATATATATTATATATATACTAGTATATAACCCCGTCAAAAATGACGGAATGTGAAATCAATGAACGTAGTGAATCAACGAAAGCTTTGCCTGCTTCGCTGGTCACTATATTTAAAGGAAACTCTTTTATATCGCTTCATAAACAAAATTAAAATTTAAAAAAATCATGAAATTGCTCAAAAGCTCACTTTCTGTCATCGCTGTCTTCGGCAGCAACCCACTCATTCGCAGACTCTCGGGTACCTGTGACAATAGCTTACCAGTGGACTTCCATTTGGGTGCTTATCAGATGATAGTTTCGAAACGTACAGTATCGAAAAAAATGAAGTAGCAATTTTATATTTAAACCCCAGTTACATATGAACAACACGATACGTGGTGTACATAATATTTTCTTTCGCGTTATTTTCTACATTTATTTGATTTATTCGATCTACTATAAAATGACAACAATTTCACGCCAAATATAATATTATAATACGCTATGATCGGCTACATCTATCGCATGAGACAATTAATTTTTTGTGGTTATAATAGTAGTTGAGTTAGTTAATAGTAGTTGCTATATAGAAAAATAAATAATTAAATATGTAAATCTGATCATAGTACAGCCTTAATATAGCTCCCCTTGTCGACTTTTGAATTTCTATCTCCATTTTAGACAAAAATACCTAATTTATGTGATTATTTTTTCTCTTTCTTTGCCTTCTCCTTTCTTTTCTGTTTTTGAACATTTTATAATTTATTTATATTTTTGATGCGCTAACTTGGCTTAAAGTAGCTTTCATAAAAGGAGAGTTGTTGGAGAAAAATGTCCGATCTATTTCAACATCAAAATTGTAAAATATTACCCAGAATTATCAATGAATTAGCTTTCATGCCAAGCGCGATTCATCCGTGACAAAAACGTTTACACAAAAACAAAAAAGAAAAAAATCTAAAATTAAAGTATATTAAAAAAGGTTATGGTTGTTTTTTTACTTCATTTTCATATTTTCACATGCATGAGCAAATTTAATCTATATAATTTTTTTCTAACGTGGTCCAGTTACGATTATTTTTTTTAGAAACGATACGATAGTGACTTAATAAAATACGCGAGGATAAAAAATAATACATAAGCAATATTTAAGCACGCGGACTCATTTGTGTGACCTAATAAAAAATGACGACATTTGTACTATGAGATCATTTTATAGAAAAAATGTATTTTTAAAGGTTGATGCATAATTTTGTCGCAAAGAATTTTGCAAAAACGTACTTGACCTTCCGAATTACATACTCGCAATTTTCGAAATTATAATTTTTCTTATAGCCGATTCAAAAATTGTACTTGTATATTGATAACAGAATAACAACATGCTATCTCTAGCATTTAAAATTTTCCGTGCATAACAAAAGTAACGGCTACAACAGTTACTGATATCAGCCATCTGACTTCACTTCATGATGAACATATAACGATAAAAGATGTGCTGTTGTCCTGACCCCCCCACCCCGTTTATATTTATTCGATTTTTAATTTTAAAAAGTTCATTATGATCTCTAAAATTAAAGCCTGTATAATCTCTATAACATCGTAATCAAAATAGTGAGGAATTCCATCAAATTTATTGCTTATTTGTGATGGTTCTAATCTGATGTTTTTAGAATTCAAAATTTTTTCTGTGTATGAAAACTTCACGACACTTGATTTTTAAAATTTTAAGAGAGAATTTTTTTTTTTTTTTTATACGAAATGTTATAACTTAAAAAAAAAAAAAAAAAAAAAAAAAAATGAAATTTAAAGAAAATTGTGAGCTTTGTTGCTTATTTTTAAAGCATAAATTTTAAATTTTATTTAAAAAATTTTTATGATTGATAATGGAGCTTCGCATCGTTCGAATAAAATGCAGATTTTTATCGTACGAATTGTTGAGAAGAAAAATTGATATTTACATCATTCAAAAATTGTTGAAAAATAAATTTATAATGACATCTTGCCATAGGATATATAAATTTTGTTAAAATTGCTTCAAGTATAAGATAAATAATCTGGCGTGTCACTCACACGACATTTTCTTACCTGCATTTTAATGCTATACAGACATATTTCAGATTTAGGCGTAAAATAAATAAGGTAGGATAATACAGTTCAATCTAGTTCAAAAATAAGCTAAAATAGGTTTGCGTACAGTTTTATTTAACATATTAGTCTGCGTTGGGGGGAGGGGGGGGCGTTCAATTATAGTGCGAATATGTTAAATGAAACAAAGTACTTCCGTCAATTACATTCAGTGGAAAAAAAAAGATTAGCTTAATTTTGAGTAGCCTTGTATACTGTCTGCAAATCATTGTACTTAAATTTAGTGTTGTATAGAAAGCACATAACACAAAATGAAATACACTTTAAGCTTCCCGCAATTTCCAAGTATAGCCCAAATATATCCAAATACTCTGGGTAGCCCTGTAAACGAACGGTGGATGATTTCCATACAACAATCTACATAAAAGAGGGTTTTATGCACATAAAAAAATATGTTAATTCTATTTTGTTCAGGGCAGCCTATAGATGTCACACTGTACTTACCAGAAATTTCGCCCATAGATGTAATGTATTCGAATTCTCCTGGATGACCCTGTACATTAACTCTTTGCTTTATCTCAACGAAAAGTTTTGTTTGGCATATCTATATGATATAGATATAAAACACGAAGTTTGGTCTTCCTGCTACTATTTGTTCTTGCGATGTGCTGATAACAGACATACAGACAGACACACAGACCAACCAATAAAAACACTTTTTTTGCAATCATGGGATCTTAAAACGTATAAATATAACAAAATCGAAAATTTCGAAAATTTGACTCTAAAACAATATATTTTCTCTACCTATATATATGGGTAAGAGTAAGTACATTGGTAATTACATGGAGGAAAGCTGTGATACTTTTAGTTTAAATTGCAATTCATATCTAGTTTAAATTGCAATTCATAAATATATACCTATATTAATAGCACACGGCCCAACCTGAAATATACTTCCATCAATTTTCAAGTACACCCACCATAATCTAATTCTTTTGTGTAGCCCTGTAAACGAACAGTGAATGATTTTCATGTCATATTTTACTTGATACATGTTTTTACGCATGTAAAAAATATATATATATATTCGTTTCATTTGGTTCAGTGCAGCCTATAGATATTAAACTCTACTTACCTGCTATTTTCCCTATAGACGTAATGTATTCGAATTCTCTTGGGTGTCCCTATACACGAACCATTTGCTTGATCTTAACGAAAAGTTTAGTGTAGCATCCCTATATGATACGCACTTAGAATGCCAAGTTTGGACTTTGTGCTATAATTCATTTTTGAGATATACTGATAACAAACAGACACACAGGCAGACAAATACACACACACAGACCAACCGCTAAAAACATGCTTTTTGGATTCAGGGGAGCTCAAAATGAGTAAATATAACAAAATCTCCATTTCAAAAATTTGACCCAAACATAATATTTTCTCTACTATATATATATATATATGTAGCAAAAAGTAAAATAAGCAAGGAGAAGATGATTATAAATTTGATAGTCCCAACGTGGGGACAATAAATTTTCTTAGTTAGTTTATGTTTTTTATTTTCACAATCGGGCATATGCTACTCGGCAGAAGAAAAACTATAAATTTAAAAAACAATAAAAATATACTTTTTTTTTTTTTTTTTTTTTTTAGTTTCCTACTATGAATATCAGTGTCGTATTATCTTGGTGTAATATTAATTACAAGTAATATTAAATATGAATCTTACCATGTCAACTATTTCAATCATTTTCGTAAAGTTTGAATGTTTTTTGTAATTTGATATGACACTGGACTCTATTATAATTCCTCTGCATTCAAGCTCAATTCTCGGAGCTTCAATCTGAGCCAGTCTAACTCTTTTCAGATCTCGGAGACCCCAAAATAACACCTAAGCAATGATATAATGCAAATTAATTATTATTTTTTAAATATTAACGTAAAGCTTAGACTAAACAAGGGATATACAGAGTGCTTTCAACATTAAAATTAACTTTCTACATTAATGTTATTACAAAATTTCAAATCTCAAAAGCTTTGCACAAGTTTTACATATAATAATAGTTTTTTTCATTTGCAGTTTTAATGATTGCACGACATCTTAATTAATTAAAAAAAAAAAAAAAAAAAAAAAGAAAAAGAAAGAAAAACCTCTCCAGATGTCCCCTTTCAATTTCCTTCATAATAGGAGGGATGTTCCTTGGCACAGGAGTAAAAAGAATATTAAATACATTTATTTATTTATCTTTAGCTGATTATATGGAAATTTAGGAAATGAAAATTATTCCTAAAGATTTGCCCCCTAAAAAAACACATTTTTGTGAATAGCTTATCTTTTATTTAATTTTTATTTTCATTACCAACTACTGTAAATAATGGAAGTATTGTATTTGGACAAAAATTTTGATGTCGATTATTTACCTGATTTACATGTTTTACATGTCCCTTGATCAAAAAAGTTTTTTTTTTTTTTTTTTCTTTCGGGGGAGGGGTGAGGGGTGAATTGGTCAGTGTGTGTGTAAGTGTGTATTATACGTGTGTGCATGTATATTATTATTAATAATTCGTTTAACATTTTTTTTTTTTCTTACAACAAGAATGGATGTCAACAAAAGCAAACATGCAGAAATATTCGAAAAATAATAATAGAGAAACATAATTCTGAAACATAAATGCATACATTTAATTTTCGCTGATATATGAGTATCTGTAGTAAATAACATTTTACTGAACAAGGTATCACATTTTTAACACGCTTTTATTAGCTTCGCCTGTATGTATGTATGTTTGTAATTGCTCTGGGAGCAAACAAAAAATTTATATTGTAAAAAAATACTTTTCCTACGTAAACGATGTGGCGTTGAGGTAAGGCTCCGCGCTACGAATCTAAAGGTCCAGCATTCAATCCCAGTCAGGGGAGATTTTTGAAAAATGTTTTTTGTTTAATTCTAAGTTATTTTAATTAAAGATTTAAATGTATGTAAATATTACGGTGTGTCACTCACACGATTTTCTCTTACCCTGCATTTTAATACTAAGATAGATATTTTGTGCTTTTTTGGTTCACATTTATATAAAAGCGTGTTCTTTAATTTTTTAAAACTATTTATTTTATTAATAGACTGGAAGGCTAAATATATGTTTATGTAAAAATTTCATGTGAATCACATAAAAATTAAGAATGTTATCACAAAAAAACAAGCTGAATTTTATGCTTCACGAAGTTTTTTATAAAAATGGTCTTTTAAAGAGTGATGTATGAAATAATTTGATCTTCAAATTAAATACCTGGTATGTGAAAAAAAAAAAAAAAAAAACCTCTTATTGTCCTCTAACTCTCACATAATTTTTATTTATTTAGTAATATTTGTGTGTTCATGAGAGGTTTATCATAAAAATAATTTTTCGCAAAATGTAGCTGAAATAATTGGATCTCCAAATTAGATATGTGAGATGCAGAATACCCCTCATACAATTCTAATTTTGTAAAATATCTAAAATCTAGCTCATTCTTTTGTCAATAATTTGCTTACATTTATTTTATATATTCAAATAAACTTTTTAAGCTAAGTTACCATATATATCAAGCTTTCAACTAAGGAATAAAAAACTGGCATTTTTTGCGTATGTGCAATAAAAAAATATTTACTACAAATACTCATATCTCATCGAAATGTATACATTTTGTGTTTCAGAATAATTTTTTTCTAATATTTTTTCAATATTTTTCTGCAAATATGGTAAAATTTTGTTGACATCCATTCTTATTATGAGCAAAAAACTAGAAATTTTTAAAAAATTAGTAATTTTAGAAAAATTCTTTAGATCTCTCTAAATACTCCTTGTATTTCTACAATAAAAAAAAAAATGTCATACAAATATTACAAATAGTAAGAGAAGTCACGCTTTAAAGTAACACGTCATATGTAGCTTTTAACAATACTGAGCAATCCAAAGTATTTTTGATTTTCTTCAATTTGTGATTTGATCCTGGATGGCACTAGTGACTGGGAGTTTATGAATGTTCTTTGCGCATATTAAATTTTAAGACAATTTCGTCCTGAATTTCACTAGAAATTAGGAACAAAATGTCAAAAAAAAAAAAAAAAAAGTCCAATAATTTGGTCACCAACTGTTGTACGATATATCAGTAGCAGTAGTGGATACTAATAAAAATATTATATATTTGTATAAAGTTAAACATTTGTACAATAAATGAATTCCGCGTACTTGTTCTAGTCATGTATAGTCCAGTCAAAATAGGAAAAATAGAAGAAAAAAATCGTGTAGTTTTGAAATTTTGCATACTCATAGCAGATGGGGTCCTGAACAACATACTAAAAGTCCCCGCCCGTGGGAGGTGAGCGGGGGGCAGGGGGGCAATTAAGGGGGGCAATTTTTAGTTTATATTAAATATCTTAAAAACTATCGCATTTAGAGAAAAAATGTCAATTACACAATTAATCTACGTAAAATTTCCTACAAAAATGTACATTACATTTTGTTTGTACGATCATTAGTTTAGGAGATATAGGGAGATGAAATAACACATTTTCTTGAAAAATCCTTTTTTGCAATAGTAAAATCAACTAAAGTGTGCAATTAAAAGGGTTCTTGTCAAATATTTTCTAATGTAAAAAACAAATATGTACATAGGGAATATGCAAGGATAATACAGCATGTTTTCTAAGTTTTAAGTAATTTTAAGGCTAGTAGGCGCAAGCGGCGGTTTGAGTAAAAATCTGGATAAGTCCAGTCAAAATAGGAAAAATAGAAAAAAAAATCGTGTAGTTTTGAAGTTTTGCACACTCATAGCCGAGAGGGTCCTGAACAACATACTAAAAGTCCCTCCCGTGGGGGTGAGCGGGGGGGCATTTAAGGGGGGCAATTTTCAGTTTTTATTACATATCTTAAAAACTATCGCATTTACAGAAAAAATGTCAATTACAAAATTAATCTACGCAAAATTTCCTACAAAAATGTATATTACATTTTGTTTGTACGATCATTAGTTTAGAAGATATAGGGAGATGAAATAACGCATTTTCTTGAAAAATTCTTTTTTGCAATAGTAAAATCAACTAAAGTGTGTAATTAAAAGGGTTCTTGTCAAATATTTTCTAATAAAAAACAAATATGTACATAGGGAATATGCAAGGATAATACAGCATGTTTTGTAAGCTTTAAATAATTTTAAGGCTAGCAGGCGCAAGTGGCGATTTGAGTAAAAATCTAGATAATGAAGACCAAAACCGATCAACATAAAAAAAAAAAATTGTGTAGCTTAGAAATTGAGCACAGTTATAAAGTTAAGTGCTCTGAATAACATACTAAAAGTCCCTGACCATGGGGGGGGGGGCATTTAAAGGAGGCACATTTCAGTTTTTATTAAGTACATTTAGAGAAAAAAAATCTCAATTGCAAAATTAATCTACGTGAAATTTCCTAAAAAAATTGTATATTCTATTTTGTTTGTATGATCAATAGTTTAGAAGATATAGGGGAACGAAATAACACATTTTCGTGAAAACATCTTTTTTTTTTTTTTTCAATAGTAATATCAACTAAATTGTGGAATTAAAAGGGTTCTGATAAAATATTTTCTAATGTACAAAACAAATATATGCATAGGGAATATGTAAGGATAATACAGCATGTTTTGTACGTTTTAAATAATTGTAAGGTTAGTAGGCGCAAGTGGTGTTTTGGTAAAAATCCAGATAACGAAGACCCAAAACTGATCAACATTAAAAAAAAAATCTTATATCTTTGAGACTTTTTTTTTCTCTAAATGCGATAGTTTTCAAGATACTTAATAAAAACTGAAATGTGCTCCCTTTAAATGCCCCCCCCCCCATGGTTAGGTATGTTATTCAGGGCACTTAACTTTATAACTGTGCTCAATTTCTAAGCTACACGATTTTTTTTTTTTTTTTTTTTAATGTTGATCGGTTTTAGGTCTTCGTTATCTAGATTTTTACTCAAACCGCCACTTGCGCCTACTAGCCTTAAAATTATTTAAAACTTACAAAACATGCTGTATTATCCTTGCATATTCCCTATGTATATATTTGTTTTTTACATTAGAAAATATTTGACAAGAACCCTTTTAATTGCACACTTTTGTTGATTTTACTATTGAAAAAAAGAATTTTTCAAGAAAATGTGTTATTTCATCTCCTTATATCTTCTAAATTAATGATCGTACAAACAAAATGTAATATACATTTTTGTAGGAAATTTTGCGTAGATTAATTTTTTTTTTCTATTTTTCCTATTTTGACTTGACTTGTCCAGATTTTTACTCAAACCGCCACTTGCGCCTACTAGCCTTAAAATTACTTAAAACTTACAAAACATGCTGTATTATCCTTGAATATTCCCTATGTATATATTTGTTTTTTACATTAGAAAATATTTGACAAGAAACCTTTTAATTGCACACTTTAGTTGATTTTACTATTGCAAAAAAGAATTTTTCAAGAAAATGTGTTATTTCATCTCCCTATATCTTCTAAACTAATGATCGTACAAACAAAATGCAATACACATTTTTGTAGGAAATTTTACGTAGATTAATTTTTTTTTTTTTTTTTTTTTTTTTTTTTTTTCTATTTTTCCTATTTTGACTTGACTTGTCCAGATTTTTACTCAAACCGCCACTTGCGCCTACTAGCCTTAAAATTACTTAAAACTTACAAAACATGCTGTATTATCCTTGCATATTCCCTATGTATATATTTGTTTTTTACATTAGAAAATATTTGACAAGAACCCTTTTAATTGCACACTTTAGTTGATTTTACTATTGCAAAAAAGAATTTTTCAAGAAAATGTGTTATTTCATCTCCCTATATCTTCTAAACTAATGATCGTACAAACAAAATGCAATATACATTTTTGTATAAAATTTTACGTAGATTAATTTTGTAATTGACATTTCGTCTCTAAATGCGATAGTTTTTAAGATATTTAATAAAAACTGAAAATTGCCCCCCTTAAATGCCCCCCCTGCCCCCCGCTCACCCCCCACGGGCGGGGACTTTTAGTATGTTGTTCAGGACCCTCTCGGCTATGAGTATGCAAAATTTTAAAACTACACGATTTTTTTCCTCTATTCGTAAAATTTTGGCCTTCGTTGCCTGGACTAGTAAAAAAGAAATAAAATTGTTTTTTAATACATTCAAAGAAAGTTGAAAAGTGTTTATGACTTCGGTTCGTGGTCTGTCTGTCTACCTGTACGTCTGTGTGTCTATTTGCGCTCTAACTCCCGTAAATATTCATAAAATTTATTTAAATTGATATATATTATTCAATTTGACTATGGGATGTTCCCTATTGAAAATGATGTAACTATCAATACTGGTTTATGTATACTAAACAGGAACTCCCAAAAGAATACCAAAGCATTGTGTTCTATAACACGTGTTCATATAAACCGTGTTCTAATATTTTTATTTTGCACAAATGATAATGAAATTACCATTTATAATTCATATACATGAAAACTGTTTTTTGTAGAATATAGTATAAATAGTATTAAGATTTATAATGGCAAACAAAAATATTCAGATACATTAAAGTCTATAACTGAAAATTTCTGGGATTATATTTTCAATTTTATTAAACATTTTTAACACTTCCTAACAATGCTTAAGAATGATTAGGATTCGAATTAGTTTATTTGTATGTCTTTCTATTCGTCTGGCTGGCTGCCCGCCTCTAACATCCGTAAATATTTTCAGAATTTCTTCCAATTGATACATGTTATTTTAGTTCACTATGGCACGTTTATTATTTAAAATGCTATAAATAGCACAAAGGATTTTTTTACAGGGACACAAAAATAATATTATTGCAATGCATTTTATGATAGGAATTTTTATAAATAATGCATAAACAACTTTGTACTATACAAATAATAATGAACTTGGCATTTATTATTCATATGCTAAAAACTAATACGTTTTCTCTAGAATATAGTATATTTAGCGTTAAGATTTACAAGGCTACACTAAGTATTCAGATACACGAAGATCTGAATTTGGAAATTGCTGGAATTGCATTTCCATTCGTCTTAAGAGTTTTTAAGACTTTCCAACAATATTTAAGAGTTATTACGAATTCAATTAGACTATATGTCTGTCCTTCTGTCTGTCCGTGTGTGATCACGTATTCAAAGTACATAGATAGTTAAATGAGTACGCACAGTTGAAAAGTATTAATAATCTATACGAACTGCAACATCTTTCGTTCTTGTTTTATGTTAAATTCGTCGCATTCTCAGAGGTTACAAAGTTCTGATATTTTTATGAACGTTTTATTTTACACTGAAAGGAAATTCTGTAACTGACATCTAGAATCTAAATTGTGGCTCTAGAAAAATAGTTCCATGCCATCCTTACAAATTCTAGTCCCCTTTGAAAGCGAGATCTAGAAACCCCTATTAGAATTCTACAGCGTTTGCCAATATCCTCGAGGGCAAAGTTATTTAAAAATCTTTGCAAATAAATACGAGTACAAGAGGCGGGTTTCAGCAACTATAATCTTGATTTATTACTCAATTCTAGAAAATCAAGCGAGAATTTCTCGCATTAGAAAATATTCAGAATATTCAGAATATTGTTTTACCATCTAGAAATGTGTAGATTAAAAATTCTCGATCATTCCGTCTATTCAGTTTATTGGCGTGCCTTATGCGCATAACTCAAAAATCTATATTTCTAGTTAAGGTGATTTAGAAAATGACCACTTATTCATTCTAGATAAAGGCGGTATATTTTTTTTCTCAGTGTATTTTGTCCCCAATATATATATCAAGAATTTTTTCTTGAAGTTAATATTACTTAGAAAAATTACACTTCTCAAAATGGTGGCGATAAAAAAAAAAAAAAAAAAAAAAAAAAAAAAAAATTCTCATAAAAATCTAGAAATGCTGCGACCCCCGCATTCTGAAGCTGACAGCTTTGCATCTTTGTAATTCAAGATAATAATGATAGAGAATTGTAATATCAGTGCTGAAGATGGTTTGAATCTGTACATGACTTAGAAAACTTTATTTTAAAGTCTAACTTTAAAAATGTCTACTACTAATAGAGTAACCATTTCCATTACACGTGTCCAATTTCACCTTAAAGTATTTATTAAGTTCATATTAAACTAGCATTCAGAAGTTATAATTAGAAAAGAACAACTAAAACTTTCAAGTTTTTCTGAATTACGCATGTCAAAGATTCAATATTTGACACTGTAAAATAACTGCTTGGAATTTTCCAAATTTTGATAATATAAGACAGTATTGAAAAAGTCGGATATATGCATTAATGTATTTTTTTCTTCTGTTGAAAAAAATTGCCATTTACATGGGAAAAAAAATGAGACCACAGCGTCACCTGTTGAGCGATTGATCCCCAAATGTAATCAGCACCAATTTATCTCGGGGACCGATGCCCCCACATGCACAAAATTTTTTTCCTAGTTAACTACTACTATTATCAATAATTCATATTAATTTTACAATCACAAGTTTAAAATAACTCATTATATACATTTATACGAAATTTTGTCCTATACTGCCATGTTAAAAGTTTGCATAAAATGCGATCAAGCACCACCTGTTGAGCGATTGATCCCCAAATCTAATCAGCACCAGTTTATGTCAGGGTGCAACTAAATACCAAGTTTGGTTAAATTTCATTCAGTGGTTCGTGCAATACAGCGTCCACAAAAAAGTGATACAGCCAGACAGACATTTTCTAAAACCTATCAATTCGTGTTCTGGACATCCCAAAACGTGTAAATCCATCAAAAAACGGAGGTCGAAAATTTTCACGAATCCAATACTTTCTCTATATTACATATAGAAGAAACTGAAAAAAAAAAAAAAAAAAAAAAAAAAAAAACTTTTTTGGTGAGAGTAGGTGAAGGGGGGATCATTTAATGCCAAATAATTGAAAGGAGCATATTATCAGAAATATTTCAGGAAATTTCCTAATTAACTGTGGGAAAATTTGTAAACTCGTGTAAATAGTATTTTGAAATGTGTTTAATCGCATACATGATTTTACCTCTATTCTGTGTGGAGAAAAGCGAGGTCGAATCGATTGAGGAATTGGTTCTTTTGGTCCTAAAAACCTCTCATTTAAAATTCCTGCGTCTCCTCTATCTTCAGGTGCCTAGAAAATGAAGAAAAACTTATCAAGGAATCTTTATAAAGTAATTAAAAAAAAATATATATTTCATGTTCTCTCTCTTTTTCAAATATTAGTAATGTATAATTATATAAATATAAAAATAAAATAGAATAAGTTTAATTTTAGTTTTTATTATCCAACAGGGAGTACTAAATGCTCAAAAGAAATTATGCTTCGTTTTTAAGAAATATAGAGCATTGCAATATCATAGTTTCAGGCAGATAACTATCGTCAAATTTACATCAATAATATCGAATATAATAATATTTCATTATAGAAATTAATATATTATAATCATATATAAAGAGTCTTACAGAGCTATTTTTTCTTGTCGGGAAACTCTAATTGCTATAATTGTTAATTTAATAGTCCTCTAATGAAGCTTAATTTTTAATTATAAATACGCCTAAAAAAACGTTTTGTTTGGAAAACGAAAACTGATTTTTAGATTAAATTTGTTATTTTAATAATAATATGGTAAAATTAATCAAAACAACTTGTTTTAGTTAACCAAAAGAATATGGTTGAAAAAGAGTCGTTTATATTGGATAGTCCAATAACTATACGTCACAGATCTTTCTGTAAACAGCCAATGAACAAGCGATGTGCTGAATTAACAAAACTGTTTGTTTAAGTTAATAAAACAATTTTGTTTATTGAAACAAATATTAGTTGAAAAATTGCTGGTTAAAACAACAAAATATCTTGGTTTTGGTTAACAAAAATTTTTTGGTGCTACATCAACAAAAATATTCTTGATTTAACTAATTTTTTCTTGCCAAACATTCTTGTTTGTACAAAAGTGTAAAAATTTTATTTTAAACTTGTGTTTTTACCATATCTAGTTCAAATGCAGCTAAAATCTGCGTGCTTTCATCAGAGTTGATGGAATTGATGTTGAACCATTTCAGCACCGGTGAAGAAAAGTCATTTCGAGTAACTGGAATGCTACCTCTGCACAAACAAGTCGATTTTGCCTTCAAAAATTAAAAAAAAAAAAAAAAAAAAAAAAAGAATGAATTGTTATTACTTGATTCTATGACAAAAAAAAAAATAATAAGGAATAGTTAAGTTACTTTTACTATGTTTAAAGAAGCATATTTTTAACTTACTTTCGGATCATAATTCAAAATTTCTACGACGACTTCTGGTAGAAACAAATCGATTTCGTTTTTATTGCCGTATAATATCAAATTACTGAACTTAAGTGTTTCGTCCCATATTGGATTAAGAGTGTTTTCACAAATCTAATTTGAATAAATAATTGAAAAGAAAAAAGTATAAGACATTTCTAAAAATTGATATACTGTGAAATATACATCACTAATTTGATGATTACACTTTTAAAAATTTATATACAAGGTAACTGAAAACAGTACTACGAACGTCTCTTAAACAGCGAACTGTAGAAACATTACTCCGATTACAAAATATGTGTAGATCAAGTATAGCTTTTAGACATGTATTTCTTAAACAGGGGATTGTGTATACACAATAATATTCAAGCTTTATATTTAATACCATTCCGTTTTTCTTTTAACTTACATTTCAAATTATTTTTACTTTTTTTTTCTTTTGTCTAAAAATAAATAAATAAGTAAATGCCTCTCAGTAAATTAATTAAAAAAAAATTACATAAAAAGGTAAAAATAAGTGCTTTTTCTGTTTTATTTGCTGTTTTTTAAAAAAAAAGCAAGCTACACTAAATGACAAATAAAAAGCAACATTGCAGAAAAATTGACTTATATCTTTTCTATTTGAAATAACTTAAAAACGAATCATTGAAACAAATAAAACTATCTTGTTTACCTAATACCAAACAGATAAAATGATACCTATGTACATTTGCAATTTAGTAATTAGCAGTACTCATACTATGCAGTACTCATAAAAATCTACATAGAATAGTACATAAAAATCTACATAGAATTTTCTTTTTAAGCTAGTATAATAAACATATACTTTATGTTCTATTATGATTTATTATTACGAAATAAAGACGTTATATTTTAATATAGGAAGTTAAACTATTTATTTGTTAGATCTCTAAACCAGTGCTGAATAACAAAAGAATAATCAGTACTGGGTTATTCCATCTTTATTAATTACTAGCAGGCTTTGCCCGCTTCGCTGGTCACTAAATTTAAAGGAAACTCTTTTCTATATAGCTTTATAAAAATAAAATAAAATACTAAAATTGCTCAAAAGCTCGCTTCGGATCCCTGCTGCCTTCGGTAGCGATTTGGTCATCCGCTAAAACTCGGACGCTTGTCCCTATTACCTGAGACAATGGTTTACCAATAGGCTTCCATTAAGTCCTTATTAGATAACAGTTTCGAAATAGACTTTTAAACTGTGAGTTTTTAACTGGAAAATTTTAGGTATAAAGATTGTAGAAGCCATATAGTAGCCGAATTATTCCGATTGCTTCAGGTAATTTGAGACAGAAGGCATCGTGACAAAATATCTATTAAGCATTGTTCCACATTGTGTCAGGATAATGATGTAGACTGGCGTTCAAAATTAAAGGCGCATAACCTTTTAACAAATAAACGTATGAACACAATATTTGGATAACATGTTCGTTATCATATCATTAATCAAATTTTATATAAACTTTAGCTCAACTAATCAATTTTTCTTAAAAATAAGCTTTGAAAAAAGGAAAATTTTCAACAATTTTAGGAAACAAAACTCAAGGAAAAATGGTGCTAAGAATGCATTACAGATAGTTGAAAACGCATATGCCTTCAAATGTTAAACTAAATCCCGATTTTTTTTTCCTGTATTAATATTTTTCTTTTGTAACATGTTTTGTAATATGTTTCTTTTGTTATTTTTCTTTCTATTTTTGTAACGGATTTAAAAAATAAAAAAAAAAAAAAAAAAAAACAGCTACTAATTAATAAACTATGACCATCACCAGAGTCATAAAAATCATAAAAATGTCGATAAATAATTTTATAATGAACGTTTTATCCAATTTTCATATTTGTATGTCTATATTTTTAAAAAGTTACTCACATGCAGGAGAAAAAAAAGAAAAAAGAAAGAAACAGAAAAGTGAACGCAGGAAGAAAAATCCCATTGTAATCTATCACATAGATGCTTGTGCCTCCACCTACGTATAATGCATCATTTTTACTCTTTTCTTTTCTTTTCTTTTCTTTTTTTTTTTTTTTTTTTTAAGATTTCTTATCTAAAATCGTTGAATTTTTTTTTTTTTTTTTTTTTTTTTTTTTTTTCGAAGCTTATTTTTGAGAAAAATTGAAATTTTATATTTGTTTAAAAATTATTACTTATGCTAAAGTTATATAAAATTCGATTAATGATATGATGAGAAACATGCCATCAAAATTTTATATTTCTATGTTGATTTGTTTAAAAATTCCGCTTAAAAGAAGAAAACGAGAAAGCAAGTTATTGCTTTAAAATTTGCACGCCAGTGTAAATCTGCAATGAAATTATTGATTTTTTTTTGTGTGTCAGAACTTTTGGCTCAGACATTGAAATTTAAATTTCTACGATTTTTTAAAATGTTTTACACGTATTACACATATTTCATAAATTTTCTAAAATGCAATCAGTTTACTGTAATTGTCTGGTTTTAGTTATTAAACGTTTTTCATAAAGTAAGTACACGGAACTTAACTTTCTTTGGACCAATATTTTCCAAATTTTGAAAATAATTTCTGAATTGATGTTTCTAAAGTGATTTTTCATTGTGTTTCTATCGAAATCGTAAGATCTCGTGTTATGAAAGTAAGCTCAACAGATTTATCATTCAAGCAGCGTGCATTTAATTGTGTGATAATATAATAGTCAACTGGAGTAACTTGGGACATAGAAAGTACATAAAAGTGGCCAGACTTAGGCCAGTTCATTCTTAGCTAATAAAATTTACATATGATTATAACAAAGAAGTATACTTTCTCAAGCGATAAATAATCGGTATAGCAGCGAATTTAGGGCGATATGACGTCTGTAAAACAAAAGAGTGAAATGAAATTGTGACAACTTTCTTCTTTTCCTGTTCTTAATCTTTTAATTTCGCGAAGAAGGTACAATACAGAAAAAAATAAATAAAATGAAGTAAAGTAAAGTAAAAAAAAAAGAATTAACTTTATACGACCCACAACAATAGACATGCAACTATCGAACAAATAAGAAATAATTATCAAGTAATTACTGCAACAAGACAATTGATCGAAAATATATTTAAAAACATTAAATGATAGATACAAAAAATTAATTGTGGTGTGTCCAAAAAAATCCATATAAATGTTTAAGTACTGTTTTTCCGATAAAACTGATAAACAGTTCATGATATAAACATAACATTAACATAATAATGTTATGTTTATAATACCATGAATGATTCATAACATTACATATGTAACATAAATATTTGATACGTTTTCTAAAGGGTTTAAAGGAAAGATCTAAGTAAAATATTGCATTATATCTTGATTAAATACTGACAAATAAAAATAGTTTTAAAAATGTATGGATCTTGTTTAAAAAGTAAATGAAAATTTTTATGAAATTTATGCATGTCGTTGCAAACGACGCAGAGTGACCACATTTAACGCGCCTAGAGTAGTGGATAACTTTAAATTCCTGAAGGGGTGTTAAATTGATCAACAGGTTAGGATTTAGAAAACACACTGTATTTTGTCGACACACAACCAAGAAAAACAATACAGTCAAAATTTCGTCACCAAAAATTTACCAGATCTTATTTCATCTGGAACCACATTCAGGACACGCTGCTGCAAAAAGGACGAACATTCCCAAGAGAGGGTGCCCAGCAGTCATATACCTCCCCCTGTAATCCTATGTTTGTTGCTTTGTATTATCAGGATATCTCTTTCAAAAATAAAATTTTTCGAATTTTGTTTTTTGATTTCTGCTCTTTGAACATGTCAGCTGTGATCTTTCTAAGTAATTTAAATATCTATCTATCTATATATATATATATATATATATATATATATATATATATATATATATATATATATATATATATATATATATATATATATATATATATTCCGAGATTGAAAACTAGACACTTAAGTTTGCGGTCATAATTAAAATATATTATGATAGTGATCACTGCAATTTAATACCTTGTTTAATTTTTTTTATGGATATTTGTGGTGTCCTATGTATATAAGATAGTATGCATAATTACTGTGAATTAATGTAATATGGCTCATTCGAGACAAAATGTCATTGTAACTATAGGTCCTAAATCTCTCAAATAAAAACAAAATGAAAAACAAGAGACATGTCCCATATTTTTCATAAAATTAAGCATGTAAAGGAATTTAATTTATGTTTCTTTTCATAAATGAAAGACATAAATTAAAATAAATAAAATAAATATGGCATCCAACAAAAAACAATCAACCTTGATATGAGGTCATCCGTCAATTATGTTTGATTTCTTTGGCCCTGTGGTATAACAATGGGAGAATTTGATGAACAGTTGAGAAAATTGTATTCTACTAACGATTACAAGTTAATCTAATGAACAAATTGAACTATTCTGGGTTTCAGAATAGAAATCAAATTGAGATTTAGGGGCAAAGGAATAAAGAATGGGGAGAGATAGGTCAAACATGCATTAAAAAAAAACTCTCACTTCTAGATCAATACTTTGCAGCTCTGTTATTTGAAACTCTTTTTATTCTTTACAAATAGCATTTAAGCAATAACTATCTTCTCATTTCTTTTAAATAATTTGTTATTTTGTTCCTAATTTTCTAATAAAAATATTTTAAGGAAATTTTAAATAAAACTCTAGTTAACTAATCTATGTTACCATGATAATTAAATATTTTGCTTATAATATGTTGTATAATATAGAAATTTAAGTATCCGAATAGCAAAAAATAGAATAAAATTTACTAAGAAAACTACTTTGCAGTACTACAACGACATTGTTATCTCAAGATAACAATGTCGCTGTAGTACTGCAAAGTAGTTTTCTTAGTAAATTTTATTCAATTTTCTTTTAATTAACAACCATGCATTTCTCTTTACTTTATTTTTTCTTTTTAATATTTATAACAGTAAAATGGTTAAATTATTTTTTACTTTCTTCTATATTCAATAGAAGGAAGCATTGGATTCGTAAAAATTTTCGACTTAAAATTTTCGATGAATTTACTCATTTTGAGAGGTACAGAACACGATTTGACCATTTTTAGAAAATGTCTGTCTGTCTATCTCTCTCTATATGTGTGTGTGCGATAAGAATTTTGCGGCGACTGTATCTGAGTAACTACTACAGAGAATGCCATATAAATCTATACGTAGATGCCCTTTGACCTAAATTAGTGTCTATCAACTTTTGGTGTCAATTGTTCAACAGGTGGCACTGCTATGCAACGATTTCCACAATTTTAAAGAAGGCTACATCTCAGAGGCTACTGCATAATTTGCATATAAATTTATACGTAGATGCACCTTGACCTGAATAAGTGCATATTAGGTTTTCGTATTGATTTCTCAAAAGGTAGAGCTGCTATACAGCGAATTCTACAATTTAAGGGAAGGCTATATCACAGGTTCTATTGCGTATAATCAAACAAAACTTGGTATGTTAGAAGGCCATTATGAGACATTATGCTAATTGAATTTTGATGCATATCGACCAATAGGTGGCGCTGCTATACTGCAATATCCTTTGAGAACGGGATGATAATATCTCAATTTCTATGGCGTATAGCTGTACAAAAGTTGAATAGAGATATCGATTACAAAAACGCATTTTTTAAGATATTAATTATAGAGAATAAAACTGTCTTTCTTTGGATATTTAGTATTAGTTTTCTCTAAGATGAAAATCGTCTGCATTCATCCTGGTAAATAATTTTAATAAATAATAGTTGTGATAAGTTATTTGTACTAAGTGAATTTATGTAGAATAATATAGAAGAATGTGTTACGGTGGTCACAATATACTAGTTCTTTATAGTATTCCATTACTTATAGTATTACCTTTGTCGATAAGCATCTATCCGCAATACATAACTGTGCTACAGGACTAGGAAATTTTGACATGTCTGACCAAGGTAAAAAGCGGGCTTGATATATATGAGCATGAAGGTTAAAGAAATGCTTTTCTAAAAGTTAAAACAATGATTATAATAACAATATAAATTTAATTAGTCAGTAAAATGAAATACGAATCAATTATTTGATAATTAAAAATATTTCAAAAATTTAAATATGTAAGTAATCACATTTTGCTTTTTATAAAAAAAAAAAAAAAAAAAAATGTATTAATACATTACAAAACAAACTATACAAAAAAAAGGTTCAAATTTAATAAACGTAAAGACTAAGCTTTTACTACACTTTTTTCTTATTACTTTGATTTATGTAATTGGTTTTTTTTTGAAAATCCTTTTATTTATAGTTATTTTTTCTATGCGTTGATTTTAAAATGCTATTTTAATTTTACATTTTTCTTAATATATGTAAATATATTTAATGAACAAAAATGCTCTGAATCTGAATCATACAATGGGGCAAGTTGTAAAAAAATATTGATGTAAGTTGCGACACGTTGCAATTTGTCCCTTGCATTTTGATTTCGTGAAACGTTCTGATTTAAATGTTCACGTGCAAATTATTTATTTTATGCAGTTGTTCCTTCTTGTTTTAGAATGAGGAATTATAAAAGTAAACTTTAAAATATGCTTTAAAGAGTCAAGATGCGTATGATTATTATAGTATAAAGAAATGGGTACAAGTATTAGAAAAGTAGCTAACTTATTCAGCATTTGTCACGTATTTTTGAATAGATACATTAAAAAAAAAAGAAAAGTGCCTCTGTATATTGGATATGCCCAATTGGTTTAATATTTATACTTGAGGAATAGAAGAAAATAGTTTCCTCATTGCTAAAAAGCGCAGATATTTACATCGGATTACCTCTACCACAAGTATGAAAGGTTGCTTACCAGAGCGCCATAAAGTTTTGACATTCATTATATATTTTACTTTTCGGCACGAAAATAAAATGACTGGACCGAACTGATTTAGTAAATTAATTCATAAAAATAAATCTAAGACAGAGTCTTAGAACACCAGAAAAGCAGCATCTCTAAATGGGTGCAATGTTAATTTACAAAATGTGGGCACATAACATATATCTGAGAGAAGGAACAATCTATCATTTATTTGTGTTATCTAAAAACGCTCTGATGAAGAACGATTTTTATGCTTATTGGTTACATAACCTTCTTTTAATTTTACTGTAATCGCCTTGATACCATTCATTTTAATTATATTAATTATAATTTGATGATAATTACCAAATTTCTTTTGATTATTGATATGAAATGATTGATAACGAAAAAATATTTTGAAATATTCTCGTTTTTATCGTTACTGTTTACTCTATACCTGGAGCAAACAATTGATAATTTTTGAAAAAAAAAAAAAAAAAATGATGGATAAATAGTTTTGCAGTAAGAAAAAGCAATAATTATCGAGAAATCGCAAATACTAGGTGTACCAGAAAGCTCTGTATCACATATTGTTAAAAAAAAAAAATCGATGTCATTTTATTAATTTAAAACGACAGTTCTTTCCGGTACACCTAATACATTTAAAAATATAAAACATTTTCAAAAAAATTGCTACATCCAATCCTTAGCTTAGCTTAGCATTCAAACTTTTGTACTATATAAAAAAAATGTTTTCGATTATTTATAGATTTGAATATCGTGTAGCAAAAAATATAATGTTTCCAAAAATACAAAAGCTTTTAAAAAGCATAAATGATGTATTATATTTTCGAATATAGCAAAATAATTATAAGCATTTTTAAAAACAGTTTTTAACTATATCTAATAAAATATAAAAAGCCTATATTAAATTATAATGTAACATGTTTTAGGGTACATTAACTACATATAAAGGAAAACGGATCTTAAACTAGATATTTCTTTTATAACGTTTTTCAATGTTTAAGCACTGAGTGCTTTTAAATTCGCAAAGAAAAATGTTATCATTCACAAATATTTTACCATAATAGTGAATGACAGGTGGTATATAATCAATCTGTCCTATTTCTTTGCCATCCAAGTCGCTATCAAATCCTTTTGGTAAACTTTCTAAGCAGTGCTTGAAATGTTTCTGCAAGCCCAACCAAAGATAGACATCTAATTTTGCAAGATGTAGAACAGTCTTCTTTTTGGATAGTGGCTGAAAAATGTATTCTATTTTATTGTGGGAGAAAAAATTTACATCAAATAAGTTCAAATAAAAATTATAATTTGATGTTTAATGCAATTTGCACCGAAAACGTATCTAAGATCATTTAAATTTGGTACTGATAAAATTTGAGTTCGGCTGATTTTGAACTTCTATAATGTTAAAATAATCAATAAATATTCAAAATTTAAAAAATGTATATATATTGTATAGTAAAACGTATTCATTTGCACTTTATTTTTCAGTTTCAATTTAATTAATTGGGCTGAAATGTGGGGGAGAGGCAAAAATCCATTTTAAGAATCGAAGCATGATGAGTTATTCATATATTCACCAAAGGATATTTATTATGAAGATAAATATAAATTTCTTAAACAATTTAAAAAGTCCAGATAAAAAATTTGATCATTTATTAAATAAAATTTCTATGTATTGCTATTACTTTCATGCTATACATTGATTTTACGTTATACATTTCATGTTATAAATTTAATTTTAATTACTTTCATATTATACATTTAATATTATACATTAAAAATTTTCAGTTATTATGTTGAATGATGATTCCATATATTCTCTTCATCACCTAATATTATTTTCTTGTAATTCTAAAAATATCCCTGTCTATAAAATAGTAAATAAACATAAGATTTCATTAGAAAGGTCTGCGTTTTATTTATTTATTATTCCTCTTTTCAGGTGTTTTTAATGTGTTTTCATATATTAATTTCAGAAATGCTGGGATTTTCTTTTAATAACAAGTAAAATTTTGTTCATATAACAAAGGTGAAGATTTAGGAAAGAGATACTGATTTTTTTTAAAAGTCAAAAATTTTATTTTCATAACTTTTTAAAATGAGCTTTATTTCACATTTTATTTATTTTCTATGGTAGTCATAGCTCATAGCTATTTAATGTATATTAAACTTACATTTACAATGATAAAATAATAAAATACACTTCAAAAATGTTTTTTTTTTTTTTTTTTTTTTTGTGTGTGTGTGTGTGTTGTGGAAGAGACTTTTTTAAATACGTAAGCATAGTAATTAATATAAATTTAATTAAGTGGTACATTAAAGTAAATCTATACAGAGATCGAAAAATTATCAGGACTTTAAAAATAAATAAATAAATAAATAAATAATTGCAAAGTGTATTTATTTTCTACCATCTTTACATTTTTTTTTCAAACATTGGTGCTAGATTCTTAAATTAATATATAAATAAATTGCAGCACAAGTGAAGATCACGAAAAATGGCAATGATAGCAAGCAATACATTCGTTTCTTGAACATAAACGGCTGCGTGGAACATGTAGTGCCATATGGTGAGATTATAAGTAACTGTGGCATTTCTTCCATAAATTCGATTTTGTACGATTTTTAATCTGGTGGTACTTAAGAGTACCACCAGCAGATAAACTATTTAAAAAAATATAGTGCTTTTATTTTTATTTGCTTTAAACATCGATTATTAATCTTCTCTTAGGTAGGGTGACCATATGTTCTCAAAATTTGAGGTCAGTTCAAATTTTTAAATCGTTTTTCTAAATTTCAAAAAATTGCAGGTAGTAAACTATTTACCATAATTATTACCATTTTTAGTCCTCAATTACTTAGCATAAACTATACCTCCGTAATTGAGTAATTGCAATATTTTTCGATGTTAATATAAATTGCATTATAAAGGTACTCTAATATGGTCATTATACTGTTAGGCAATGCTTATAGGAAGATATCCTAGAACAATCTCATATTTACATTTATTTTTAATTTATTCTCTTTTAATTAATGTTCAGATTACATAAAAAAATTATTTTGATTTTATTGTACTTGGAAAATATTTTGCTTCGAAACTATTTTTGCCTGGTTTTACTCGATATTTTTTGTTGTTTTAATCTTTATTCTTAATAATGCTTTTAAAAAAGTACTTTCTTTAAAAATCTTTTTAAATAAATTATTTCACAAGATAGATTTGGTGCTACGTAAAGGATTAATTTCTAAAGAAGACAACAGATATCTATTTTACATGAAACTTTTAAAGTCTGTCTCGCTTGAGAGCGAACACGTGAGGAGACTACAACAGTGTTTTAATTGTGTAACGAAATATGAAGCCATAAACCACTTATCGGTGAACTATAATATTTCACTCACTCTCAAAAAAATGCTTCTAATTTTACCGCAGTGCATCCCTCTCTCCACATCACTGACAGCATATAAGAGGTTGCGGGCGGCTATTTTGAAGTATCCGATTCTCTTCTGGTTGTTCTCCATCCACACCAAAACATCTGGCAATGCCGGCTGAGGCTAGAACAATAAGAGAAAAGCAGATGTGAAAAAAAATCAGATGAATAGGTGCATGAATTATGCGGTAGAGTTAACCCCCATAAAGGGTGAAATTGTGAGTTATGTGAACGCTAAAAACTCAATCGAAATTCAGAGAGACATTAAATAAATGTTTTTCATACAGTACTTAAGCACACTACATGATGTGTATATAATTTATATAGATAATGTTCAGGGCTACCCAAAATTAAGTTTTTTCTATTGAAAACGATTGACCGCAGGGCTTTATTAAATTTTACCAAGTTATATAAGAAGCAGAGTTGACATTTTGATTGGCAGATTGATAATTATACTAATGAACAGAACTTTTAGAAAATTAAATTACATCCAAAATTACTAATATAGTTATTTTATAAAGCTAGTACTTAATTATAATTATATTAAAAGTTGCTAATCTAATTATAAACAAAATTTCAGTGTATAATATATTAAAATTTCAAAGGTATTAAAACTTACTTTTAAAAACCATGCTGTCCAAAATATTTTGACAGTGTATAAAAACAGAAAATATGGTTTCAAATGTACGTTGGAGGATAAATAATTTTCGTCTATAAAGATTTGGATGTTAAATATTACAATTTATGTGCAATTGAAATTAAACACATGGCATGAACCATGCTGCATTAAACTGCTATGGATAAAAACAATGTCGTCTAATCATTGCATTCAAAAGGTTATATTCATAAAAATAAATAAATAAAGCATAGTAAATTCCTCGAAATATTATATATACTCTAAGTTAAAATCGGTTCTATATTTTTGTGTGTTGGTATTGTTTTGTATCTATTAATTGCTAAATTTTAAGATTAAATTTTATTACGATATCTAGCATTTATATATATATATATATATATATATATATATATATTACGGAAAAACCGCAGGTTTACCCACGGGTCGAAAATTAATGCAAAATCGACCCACATTAGCAGGTTACCCGCGGGTACCCGATCCGATGCAGGATTCTAACCTGAATACGAAAGTCAAGATTTTTAGTGGTTGATCTGTCTCTATGCATGCTATCAGCATAATTCAAAAACAAATAATTACATAAAATTCAAATTTGGCAATTTGACGATCATGTGGAGTTTCTAGTTGAGTAGTTTAATCAATGAAGTAAGTTAAAATTGTCTGAATAACTTAGAATTAACTTTTAAATTTAATAACAGTGAAACTGTTTCTACTAAAACTGATTTAAACTGTTTTTAAAATACGTTCATATCTAGTGCTTTTTATCGTTCATTTTAATCTGTACTATACCTTTACAGTACTCAAATACCCAGTGAGAAGAAAAAGAAAAAAAAAAAAAAAAAAAAAAAAGTCGTGTGAGTGACACATCAGATTATTTAAATATTAAAGAAAAGTACGCTTATGAATCCAGTCGTTTATTAGAATGTTGGGAAAATAAAAATATTGTAATTTGATCAGGTTAATCGGAATTGAACTAATAAAATCTTCCCTCGAAATGAACGTCAGAATAGCTGATACAAGGATTCGCAGGTACAATGTTATTCACATGGTTATTCTTTTTTCTACATAAAAGAACATTATCGAAATCCAAGCAGTAATACTAAATTATGGGCTAATATGCATATTATTATTATTATTAAGAAGAAAATCAAAAACAAAAAAGTATTTAAAATATCATTTCGGCATCAAAAAGCCTGTAAAATATTGATAACTAGCAGGCTACGCCCGCTTCGCTGGTCACTATATTTAAATGAATTTTCGAAAGAATTGAATTAATATTGATTTTTTTACACTACGTTATAGAAAAAAAAAAACTTTAAAAAAAGGGGGGGGGGGAGAAACTGAAATTGCTCCAAACCTTGGTTCGGGTACCCGCTGTGTATGGCAGCTCTTTTCCTGCCCGCACTGCATCAGATCTAGGTTTCCCATGCCTGCAGAAAGATCTTTCCCGGGCACTTCAATCTGGATATTTATCGACGACAAGGGGAATCTGCTACTATTTAAGAACTACGATTTTAAAGATGACTGTATCTCAGCATCTATTAAATATTTTAGTTTTGAAAGATGTATTTTATAACCCATGCTATTTACACTATATTACGATTTGATTCCGACCAATGTAATTAAAGAAAATAAAATAAAAGTAGATTAATAAATGAATATATATATATATATATATATATATATATATATATATACAAATAAATTTTAATCCTTTTTACTATGTATATACTACAATTTTTCCCGATAAATACTGTAAATAAAAAAAAATAATAATGAATAAAAGTTTTTTCTTTTAAAGGAAATAATTAAAAAATGAAAAATAGGAAGTTGTTCTATTATAAAAAAATTAAACATAACAGTTATAAATACGTTTTTAAATTTAAAACAAATTTTACTTAATTTTTTCTACTGCATTACGATTTTATTTTCAATAAATATAACAAATTCAGAAAAAAAAAAAAAAAAAAAAAAAAAAAAAAAAAAAATTCGCCTTCAAATGAATGTATGAAATAAAAATAAGTTGCGTAATAACCGTTGCTAAGATACGCAGACGATTGAAGCAAAAGAATAAATCAATGAAAAATGAAACAAAGAAGCAAATATTTAAAATCGGAAAAACATTAATTTAAAAAATTTAAATTTGAAATTCGAAAACATCTCGATAATGTGAACACCTGCAGGGTCCCAGGTACCTATATGCCAAAATCTAAAATGTTTAATTTTTTCTACTGTATGTGTATAACTATTTGATTTCAATAAATATAATAAAAATAATTTCTTCCTCAAATGAATTTAAATAAATAAATAGTTTAATAGCCGTTGCTAAGATACGCAGACTTTTGAAACGAAATAAATTTCTGTAAAATGAAACATTGAAGCCAATATTTAAAATCGAAAAAACATTAATTTAAAAAATTCAAATTCGAAATTCGAAAAAATCTCGATGAGGTGCACACATGCATGGTCCCAGGTACCTATATGCCAAATTTGGAAGCTCTGCGATCAATAGTGTGAGCACCAGAGCGCAGACACACACACAGACACGCACACAGATACACAGACACTTCTCTTTATTTATATAGATGACAAAATATGTTTCACCGGGACAACAAATACGAATTTAAATATTTTAAGATATTTATAAATAAACGATTTTCAAAATTACTTTCAAGCCCAATCAAAGGAACCTCCTTAAATCACATGCCTTGTTTTAAACTATTTTACATAAAGAAAAAAAAAACTTATTAAATAACATTTATTAATTAATAATTTGATTAAATAATATTTTATTTTACTATAATATCAGTAATTTTTCATTTAGAAGAACGCTATCTTGAAGATTGTGAATTGTCAAAGTATGTTAGGCCTAGATTTTAATTAAATATTATTCTACAAAATTTGTAATTTTCAACCAAATTTAGATTTTTTTTTTTTTTTTTTACTGTGAAATTATAATCATTAGTCACAGCCAATTTTTATTTATTTTTTTTTATCAAAATCTGTTAAAAATTCACTATTAAAACAATAATAATAAAATAAAAATCAAAGCAGTGTTTGGGGACTGCCGATAGAAGTGAAAACTAAGTAATTTGTGAAATGTATCGTCGAGCTATTAGATTATTATTTTCGAATTATTTTTGGTTTGTAAAGAAGTGTTTATGATCTGTATTATATGATTCGGCACAATATTTGTAGCTACCCAAATTAAATGAACTAAGCCTTATATTAGGTAAAAATATTGATTACTTATGAAATTATTTTAATTAGTAACTAAGATACAAAAGAAAACCGATTCAGGACACCTCAAAACGTGTAAATCAGGTGAAATCTTGAATTCCACTTTCGATAATATAAAAGGACTTTAAAATATCTTTCGAATGATGTATTAAAAATAATTTAATCATAATTAGAAATTGAAATATTAAAATATTACAGCGCCATCTGGCGGTAGAAATTTCTGTAAGCTACTGTTCGATTCCAACTCAACAAAGCTTTCAAATGATGTATTACTTATGAAATTATTTTGATTAGTAGCTGAGATACAAAAGAAAACCCATTCAGGATACCTCAAAACGCATAAATCAGCTGAAATCTCGAATTCCACTTTCGATAATATAAATTGGTAAAAAAATATGTTTCTTCTCATGGAAAGCCTTCGCTGACGATGACGCGAGTTTCATGATTTTTGTTCACCCAAAAGTGCTCAACGCGCCTAAAGAAGTTTTCGCTTCAAAAATAAATTATATCCTAATCCAAAACCTCGCGACTTTTCATCTAACATGATTTGAAAGTTGAAAGACTGGCAGTTCGCAAAATGAATGCAAAGTGGCCTAAACAAATTTTCATCAAGTATAGCAAAGAAAAATCATTCATCACATATTAAATTAGCATCTTAATAAATAATAATAATAATAATAGTAATAACGCATTGAAATCTCGGTCCATTCGTTTGGGAGCTAATGTGCCACAGACAAACACTTATAAGCCAAAAGGTTTTAAACTCATGACACCCAATTTTTTAGGCAGGTATACTGAAAGAAGGCTGGGAGCGCGATAAAAATTTCAGCGAGAGTTTTTCTTTTCTTTCTTTCTTTCTTTTCTTTCTTTTTTTTTTTTTTTTAAGCAAATTTTATTTACATTTATTTTCCATGAAACATTAAAAGATTGACCACGATCGATAAGAATCATGCAGGTAAGGTTTTTTTAATTCCTAACTTAGGGCTTGAAATTTGGAGGAAAAAAAAATAATAATAACATTTATTCCAGCTTTAAAAGAAAAAAAAAATGTAAATACTCTAATAATTACTTTTTGAGCAGGTGCAAGCAAACCTGTTTCAGACTGCAGGTATTCTTAAAGCGTGATTAAATATAAACATAACCTGCTTTACTTTCTTTCTTTTAAATGAAATAATATTGGAATACAAGTTATTCTTTATTTAATTCGTTTTCTATTTAAACAGCAGTTCCACATTCTTTTTAGGGAGAATATGGGATAGATTTTAGATTGTTGAGGATATCACAAAATAAATTAACAAATAACATCAACACTTTGTTGGAGACCTTTTAATTTTTATTGAAGTCTATAAAAAACTGGTTTGTCTTATTGGCACAACTTGAACAGCAGTGTATCTGAATCTGAGTATATACAAAGAGTTATGACCTTGAGAGATTACTTAACCTTAACGGTGTAATTTAAAGGGGGGGAAGGGGGAGTAAAAACATGCTTTCGCTTGTCTTGTCTTCGTTAAATATAAATATATATATAAGCTGAAAATAACAAAGCAAAATAGGGTTGATTCGAAGTTTTGTTTGTATAAAGAAGTGATTTTCGATATCTGTAAATCTCTAATAATAAAAAACAGAAGTTTCTTTTTTTTTCCTATGATCCAGGATTTAGCCGTTTTCTGTTTTCTAATTGTCTTTCTGAAATTCCCACGCTGCAGGGAAAAAAATAAGTTTTTTTTTTTTTTTTTTCCCCGTATGATATAGGATTTAGCCGTTTTCTATTTTCTAATTGTCTTTCTGAAATTCTCACGCTGCAGGAAAAAAAATAAGTATTTTTTTTTCCCCCTATGATCCAGGATTTAGCCGTTTTCTGTTTTCTAATTGTCTTTCTGCAATTCCCACGCTGCAGGGAAAAAAAAGAAGTGTTTTTTTTTTTTTTTTAATAGGATTTTAAGCAGTCCGTGAGAAAGGTTACAGAAGTCTTTCCGATTAATGATCTATAATATTTAAAATACTGATTTATTTTTTTATTTACCTATTTATTTATTAAAATAGGGAAATAGCAAGCCCTGTCAACAACCCTGAGCCCACCCTTCTCGCTTTTAATTTTTTTTTTTTTTTTTTTCCTCTCGACTACTTTTCCTTCATTTTCTGAACGGCGTTAGTTGATTTTTTTTTTTTGTTGTTGTTGTTTTTTTCACCGCATGCAAAAAGTGCAGTGGTAGAAAAGTAGCATACAAGGCGGGATATTTCCAGGGCCAGCCTATCTTTCTGCTTTTCTCTTTCGGTGTCTTTTTCTACTCTACTTTTCCTGAATTTTCCGAATAGCGTCAATTGTTTTTTTCACTTTGAGATTATGCGGTTTTATTTATTTATCGATTTATTTTACTTTTTTTGCCCCTTTCATGCTTGTCTACTGCAATTTTGTCTTTTTCTCCATGGATAAGTGGAGTGGTAAATTTTATTTTTATTTATTTATTTGTTTGTTTGTGTGTGTATATAATGTTTTACACGTACTTTCATAAATACATATGGCCTAATTCCAATCTTTTCTTACAGATTACTGGGAAAAGGAGGATCATAAAATAAAGTTTGCTTCAAAACTGTAGCATCGGTTAACGCGTTTTGTTTATTTTTCGAAAAAAAAAAAAGATAATAATAATAATAATAATATATGTATATAGACGACATGAAACACCGCACTATAATATTTATAAGATAAAATCGATGAACATATTACTTTTATTATAGAAAATAAAGGTAGGTCAGAAATTCGTCAGTTTATGAAAAATAATAAGCTCACCATAATTGCAAAATGACTTAAATTTAATAAATGACTGATATTTAAAGCAGTTGTTTCAAGGTAATTAAAGTGTTTTACAAATAATAATAATAATAATAAAATTCCATATTAGAAACTTGTTTTCCTATAAAGCTTGACAAAAAAAAAAAAAAAAATAAAGAATAAAAAGAAAAAAAATAAAGAAAATCCTCAGGCTTAATAAAGAGTATTTTACAATTGTGATCTGATAACTTGGTGATTAATTAAGATAGAAGTATATAAAAGATTTAATTATTATTATTATTATTATTATTATTATTATTATCTATTAAAATTTGAATTTTTTATACGATTTTGATAAACTACCTGTTAATTTTCACTTATCAGTTTTGGGTTTTAAAACTTTTATTTACGGTCGACTATCAATTTACAACTATTTTTTATTATAATAATATTTTATGTAGGAAGAGTAAAATTTTCCATTACTGATTGTTAAAGAAAATAATCTGGTGTGTCACTCACACGACTTTCTCTTACCCTTAAATTTAATACTTACTATAAATGAAGGTTGCAGATTAATAGGTAAGATAACGAGTACCGTTATATAAACCTATGTTAAACAATTCAAATTAGGCTTCGGAAGGGTTTTATATGATAACTAGCTACCCGTCCGGCTTCGCACTGATGAACAAATTTTAGTTAAAGATGGATTGATATGTAAAAAATCAAGAAATGTATCAGTTTATATGTTATAGTCAGGCAATATTATTAACTGGCAAGTCAAAATATAATTTTACAACTATTTTTTTTAATTAGTTGTTAAATGTTGGCAATTTTTACTTAATGCTATTTATTTATTTATTTATTTATTTCATAAAAAGAAACATTTCTTTACTCATGAATAAAAAATATTGAAAAATAAACCTATGACATGAAAATGTTTTTGATAAAATTGACGTCATAATAGCTTTAATTATTATTTATTTTTTCATTTCGCAAATATGTTTAATTTTTTCCATAATTGATTATTATTTTAAAAATGTATGTTAAAGGAGAAATCAATAATATGAAACAATATTCGTACAATATATACTATTACAGAATCTAGTGTGAAACAACCACACGACTTCCATTACCCACTATTACACGTAATATATACAATTTTTTGGAGATATTACTTGCATTTTTTGAGATTTTCGAGTAAGAGAAACTTGATACACGTATAAAGACACATACAACAGAGTTTGCATAGCGAGTTAAAAAATAAGGGGAAAAAAAATAGATAGTTATTTTTTTAAACACGAATTTCCGAGATCTAAAACTGAACTACCTAATCAGGATGACCGTTAATATTCCTGTAATAAGCACGTAATACTTGAGAAAGGTTATCTAAATTGGATTAAAGAAAAAATTTTCAAGAATACGTTAGAGCCGTTTTTGAGATACCAACTTTTACCAAAACTTAACATACTCAATTATTGACCTAAAAACAATAATTACATACAAAAGGATATTTAATAGGAAGTTAACATGGCGAGTTTGAAAAAAATCCATACAGGCGTTTTTAAAGGAACGCACTTGCGAAGTCTGAAATTGAGCTGTTTATAGAGGACGCCTATCAATTTTCCTGAACTAAGCAACTTTTCAATCGAAAGGGCATCTAATATATTATTTATATAGCAACTTTGAAGAAAATCATTAGAGGTGTTTTTGAATATGGGCTTAGGGTCCCATTTCTGGTTTTCGATGACCCAATTCCGGTTTTTCAATTTTCACGAAAATTTGGAAAATTTATCTGTACACCAGACCTGAATCACTTGTGAAGTTTAGTAGTTCTATTTTTATTAGTTTTGGAGATATGACAGCCAGAAGATTACACACACACGTGCACATATACACACACACTGACCAATTGCCAAAACCTATACAATACTTCCACTACCTACGGTAGTAGGATAATTGAAGTAAACACATACATCTCGTATTTACTACGATAATATACAGATTTTCGTATTACGTTTTCGATCGCCAAATACAAAAATCGCCAATGACGATAGATATCAAATCTATGCTTTGTTTTCAATTAAAATATTGAAAATTTTAATTAAAAATTTATTTTACCAAAATTTATTATAGCTTCTAGCACTTAGAGAGAGACAGTGTAACTTTTGATTTTTGAAAGAAAAAAAAAAAAAAAAGCAATCGGCTTTTTAGTTCTAGCGATCGTTCTCTACATATGCATATAAACCTTTCTTTTTTTTATATTAGTATAGCTATAGAGCATAGGTATATTAAATAGGTTTCCAGTCAACATAATGTAACTCAAATAATTAAATGCTATTTACATTTCAGTAATGGCTGTATGCACTATGTATATTGAGCTACTTGCCATAACTGTTAGTTGCTAAAAATAGTCGCCAAATAAATTTAAATACCTCAATACGCAAGCGAAGTATGACATCACTGACCGCCCGTGGATGCAAGAAAAAGATTTTCCATGTTAATCGCTCATTGGATTTTTTTTTTTTTTTAATTAAAATTCTAGAAGAATTATTTCCCGATTTTAATCCTCATATTTGGGTATAGATATGTATTAGTTATATTATGCATGCGTTAGATTAAGTTATTTTGCTGTCAAATTGACAAAATTTTAATTTTAAATTTCAAAACTGCCACCCTTGGCGTTTTTTGTATTTGGCGATCAAAAACGTAATACGAAAATATACATGCCAGATGTATATTTTCGTAATATGTATTGTACGAAATATTGTTTCACATTATTCGTTACACTCTTAATGTAAGTTTTTAAAATAACCATGATTTTTTAAAGGAATTAAATTATATTCGCCAGATAATTTGGCGATATTTTTTTTTCTGCCAAGGATGACGGATATCAAATCTATTCCGCTGCAACATATTAGTATATTATATCAGATACTTTATTTAGACATTTGAAAACAAATTTGACTTCAAATTATGATAGAATATTTATCCTTTCCCTTTTAATTAGTTTATTAGTTGGATGTTTATTGTGTAAATATCATCCTTTGAAATGAAATGTTTATGTTTTCAATCGAATATGGAAATTTGCCATTTTTTTTTTCTAAAGTTTTGAAATTTAAAATTCCAATTTTATCAATTTTACAACAAAAACAATTTAATCTAACGGATGCACATGACAACTAATACATATCTATATCCAAATATGGGGATTAAAATGGGGAAATAATTTTCCTCGAACTTTATTATTTTTTTACAAAAAATCCAGTTCACTTTTTATATTATTGTTCGCGTGAAAATATATTTTATTATATGTCTAAAAATAAATTAATTCGTAAATCTTTTTGGCAACAATTATAAATTAAAATAAATAATATTATAAAATAGAATTTCTTATTTTATTTTATTTTATTTATTTATTTATTTTTAAATTCCAATTTCGTTTACACTGGTTTACACACATCAGTTTAAACCACGGAGTAATAAAGACTCCGTGGTTTAAACATTGATGCTTAGATATTATATCATATCATATCAAATTAAATTATTAGAAAAATAAACACTTTTAATTCTATAATGACGTCAGATTTAACGTGTAAGTTTAACAATTAAAAAAGCTTTATATGAATTTCAATTTAATGCACGTGCAAATATATTTCTTTTCTTTTCACGTCAAGATATTTTAAAAACGAAATGAATATGTAAATGTTTCTTTTATGTTGGCAGCAGCTAATTTTTTTAATATTTCATTATTTCCATTTCTATTACGGCTTCTATGGGGATTTTAATTAAAATGCTCAGATTTTAAACTAAAATTTATTTTATCAAAATTAAATATAGCCTATAACAATATGGCATACTGTAGCTTTCGGTCAGTGAAAGAAGTTTTTAAATCGGTTCAGTAGTTTCAGAGATTACCCTCCACAAACAAACAATTTTTTGCGCTTTATATAATGACTAGCAAGCTACGCCCGCTTCGCTGGTCACTATATTTAAATGAATTTTCAAAAGAATTGAATTAATATTTATTTTTTTAAACCGCATTAACTAAAAAAAAAAAAATAAATAAAATAAAAAATAAAAACTAAAAGAAAAGAAAATATACTGAAATTGTTCCAAACCTCGCTTCGGGTACCCGCTGTCTACGGCAGCTCTTTTCCCGCCCGCACTGTATCAGGTCTAGGTTTCCCATGCCTGCAGAAAGATTTTTCCGGACACTTCAATCTGGATATTTATCGATGACAGGGGGGGTCTGCTACGATTTAAGAACTACGATTTTAAAGATGACTGCATCTCAGCATCTATTAAATATTTTAGTTTTGAACCATGTATTTTATAGCCCATGCTATTTACACTTTACTACGATTTCATTCCGACCAATGTAACAATAATTAAAAAATAAATAAATAAATAAATAAATAAAATGTGATTAAAAAATAAATATAATATAAAGGAATTAATTACAAAATGAAAAATAAGAAGTTGTTTTACTATAAAAAATTAAACATAACTGTTATAAATACGTTTTTAAATTTAAAACTAATTATACTGAATTTTTTCTGCTGCATTACGATTTTATTTTCGATAAATATAACAAAAAAAAAAAAAAAATCGCCTTTAAATGAATGTATTAAATAAAAATAAGTTGCGTAATAGCCGTTGCTAAGATACGCAGGCGATTGAAGCAAAACAATAAATCCGTGAAAAATGAAGCATTAAAACCAATATTTAAAATCGAAAAAACGTTAATTTAAAAAATTCAAATTCGAAAAAATCTCGATGAGGTGCACACCTTCAGGGTCCCAGGTACCCTATATGCCAAATTTGGAAGCTCTGCGATCAGTAGTGTGATCACCAGAGCGCAAATACACACACAGACACACAGATACACAGACAGACACACACAGACACTTCTCTTTATTTATATAGATTATATCAGATACTTTATTTAGACATTTGAAAACAAATTTGACTTCAAATTATGATAGAATATTTATCCTTTCCCTTTTAATTAGTTTATTAGTTGGATGTTTATTGTGTAAATATCATCCTTTGAAATGAAATGTTTATGTTTTCAATCAAATATGGAAATTTGCCATTTTTTTTTTCTAGAGTTTTGAAATTTAAAATTCCAATTTTATCAATTTTACAACAAAAACAATTTAATCTAACGGATGCACATGATAACTAATACATATCTATATCCAAATATGGGGATTAAAATGGGGAAATAATTTTCCTCGATCTTTATTATTTTTTTACAAAAAATCCAGTTCACTTTTTATATTATTGTTCGCGTGAAAATATATTTTATTATATGTCTAAAAATAAATTAATTCGTAAATCTTTTTGGCAACAATTATAAATTAAAATAAATAATATTATAAAATAGAATTTCTTATTTTATTTTATCGTTTACACACATCAGTTTAAACCACGGAGTAATAAAGACTCCGTGGTTTAAACATTGATGCTTAGATCATTATATCATATCATATCAAATTAAATTATTAGAAAAATAAACACTTTTAATTCTATAATGACGTCAGATTTAACGTGTAAGTTTAACAATTAAAAAAGCTTTATATGAATTTCAATTTAATGCACGTGCAAATATATTTCTTTTCTTTTCACGTCAAGATATTTTAAAAACGAAATGAATATGTAAATGTTTCTTTTATGTTGGCAGCAGCTAATTTTTTTAATATTTCATTATTTCCATTTCTATTACGGCTTCTATGGGGATTTTAATTAAAATGCTCAGATTTTAAACTAAAATTAATTTTATCAAAATTAAATATAGCCTATAACAATATGGCATACTGTAGCTTTCGGTCAGTGAAAGAAGTTTTTAAATCGGTTCAGTAGTTTCAGAGATTACCCTCCACAAACAAACAATTTTTTGTGCTTTATATAATGATATAGATATAGATATACAGTGGCACAAACAATTGAGGATACACCTTACTTTTACTTGATAAATCCAACTTTCAATCGAAATAACACATTAACTAGAAGTGCAAACGTGTTTTTATTTTCACACGTAACAAAAGGGTTAATTTACAGTAAAAATAACGAAAATCAACAGAAAAATATCTAAAATTAAAAATTTCACAAGTATTTGAAATAAACATAAGCAGATTTTTACCTCAAAAAATTGAGGATACACCAATAAATTTTTGTTTAACTACCACTAGATTTATTTCTGCTTGCTACTATAATAACCTAAGTTTGGACAATTTTATCTTAAACTTTTTCGACTGCTACTTTTGTCTTTTGAAGTTGGTTATGTGAATTTAAAGTCGCAATTTTAAATGGAAAATGTCTCCTCGGAGAGAGACCAGTATTGATGTAAGAAAATTTATATTAAGGTTATTTAAGAAAGGAAAATCTTATCGTGAAATAGCTGAAATTGTCGGTAGAAGCCACTCGTGTGTCCAGAAAATCATTGGAAGATTTAAAAGCGATGGATTAATTGAAAATAAAAGTGGAAGAGGAAGGAAAAGTATTCTGAGTGATGTAGCCAAAAGGAAAATTTTGAAAGATATCAAGATTGATCCTAAACTAAGTGCAGTCAAACTAGCTGCAGAAACTTCTCAAATAATAGGCAGAAGTGTAAGTGCTGAAACTGTGAGAAATATGATTAGACATGCTGGATATAGCAGTCGAGTAGCTAGAAAGAAACCTTTCATAAGCTTACAAAATCAGAAAAAACGTTTGGAGTTTGCAAAAACTCATCAATTGAAGACAGATAACTTTTGGAAGAAATTTATATTTAGCGATGAAAAAAAATTCAACATTTTTGGTAGTGATGGCCGGCGCACCGTTTTTAGAAAGCCGAACACCGCTTTGGATCCAAAAAAATTACGTCCTACAGTTAAACATGGTGGTGGCTCCGTCATGGTTTGGGGTTGTATGGCTTCAAATGGGGTAGGAAATTTAGTTTTTATAGACGGCATAATGGATCATAAGCTTTATATAGATATACTCCACAACAATCTTAAAGAAAGTGCAAAAAAATTGGTTTTAGATGGAAATTTTATATTCCAGCACGACAACGACCCCAAACATACGGCACGTAATGTCAAAATGTGGTGTCTTTTTCATTGTAAACAGCAATTGCACACACCACCACAGTCCCCTGACATCAATGTCATAGAAAATTTGTGGGCCACACTCGAAACAGCGGTCCAAAAACACCAAATTAGGAACAAAGTCCATTTAAAGCAAGTGTTACAAGAAGAATGGGATAAAATATCTCCAGATACCACCAAAAAATTGGTCGAATCGGTACTAAGACGTTTGGAGGACATTATAAAAGCCAAAGGACATGCAACCAAATATTGACACTGTCTTTGTATGTGATATGTCACACAAATTTCATTGGTGTATCCTTAATTTTTTGAGGTAAAGATCTGCCTATGTTTATTTCAAATACTTGTGAAATTTTTAATTTTAGATATTTTTTTGTTGATTTTCGTTATTTTTACTGTAAATTAACCCTTTTGTTACGTGTGAAAATAAAAACACGTTTGCACTTCTAGTTAATGTGTTATTTCAATTGAAAGTTGGATTTATCAAGTAAAAGTAAGGTGTATCCTCAATTGTTTGTGCCACTGTAGATTTCATAAAAAGAAACATTTCTTTACTCATGAATAAAAAATATTGAAAAATAAACCTATGACATGAAAATGTTTTTGATAATATTGACGTCATAATAGCTTTAATTATTATTTATTTTTTCATTTCGCAAATATGTTTAATTTTTTCCATAATTGATTATTATTTTAATAATGTATATTAAAGGAGAAATCAATAATATGAAACAATATTCGTACAATATATACTATTACAGAATCTAGTGTGAAACAACCACACGACTTCCATTACCCACTATTACACGTAATATATACAATTTTTTGGAGATATTACTTGCATTTTTTGAAATTTTCGAGTAAGAGAAACTTGATACACGTATAAAGACACATACAACAGAGTTTGCATAGCGAGTTAAAAAATAAGGGGAAAAAAATAGATAGTTATTTTTTTAAACACGAATTTCCGAGATCTAAAACTGAACTACCTAATCAGGATGACCGTTAATATTCCTGTAATAAGCACGTAATACTCGAGAAAGGTTATCTAAATTGGATTAAAGAAAAAATTTTCAAGAATACGTTAGAGCCGTTTTTGAGATACCAACTTTTACCAAAACTTAACATACTCAATTATTGACCTAAAAACAATAATTACATACAAAAGGATATTTAATAGGAAGTTAACATGGCGAGTTTGAAAAAAATCCATACAGGCGTTTTTAAAGGAACGCACTTGCGAAGTCTGAAATTGAGCTGTTTATAGAAGACGCCTATCAATTTTCCTGAACTAAGCAACTTTTCAATCGAAAGGGCATATAATATATTATTTATATAGCAACTTTGAAGAAAATCATTAGAGGTGTTTTTGAATATGGGCTTAGGGTCCCATTTCTGGTTTTCGATGACCCAATTCCGGTTTTTCAATTTTCACGAAAATTTGGAAAATTTATCTGTACACCAGACCTGAATCACTTGTGAAGTTTAGTAGTTCTATTTTTATTAGTTTTGGAGATATGACAGCCAGAAGATTACACACACACGTGCATATATACACACACACTGACCAATTGCCAAAACCTATACAATACTTCCACTACCTACGGTAGTAGGGTAATTGAAGTAAACACATACATCTCGTATTTACTACGATAATATACAGATTTTCGTATTACGTTTTCGATCGCCAAATACAAAAATCGCCAATGACGATAGATATCAAATCTATGCTTTGTTTTCAATTAAAATATTGAAAATTTTAATTAAAAATTTATTTTACCAAAATTTATTATAGCTTCTAGCACTTAGAGAGAGACAGTGTAACTTTTGATTATTGAAAGAAAAAAAAAAAAAAAAAGCAATCGGCTCTTTAGTTCTAGTGATCGTTCTCTACATATGCATATAAACCTTTCTTTTTTTTATATTAGTATAGCTATTGAGCATAGGTATATTAAATAGGTTCCCAGTCAACATAATGTAACT
Organism: Salticus scenicus; assembly: GCA_963930645.1. Lineage (NCBI taxonomy): Eukaryota > Metazoa > Arthropoda > Arachnida > Araneae > Salticidae > Salticus > Salticus scenicus. The sequence continues at coordinate 153,573,513 of OZ005654.1, forward strand.
CAAATAATTAAATGCTATTTACATTTCAGTAATGGCTGTATGCGCTATGTATATTGAGCTACTTGCCATAACTGTTAGTTGCTAAAAATAGTCGCCAAATAAATTTAAACATCTCAATACGCAAGCGAAGTATGACATCACTGACCGCCTGTGGATGCAAGAAAAAGATTTTCCATGTTAATCGCTCATTGGATTTTTTTTTTTTTAATTAAAATTCTAGAAGAATTATTTCCCGATTTTAATCCTCATATTTGGGTATAGATATGTATTAGTTATTGTATGCATGCGTTAGATTGAGTTATTTTGCTGTCAAATTGACAAAATTTTAATTTTAAATTTCAAAACTGCCACCCTTGGCGTTTTTTGTATTTGGCGATCAAAAACGTAATACGAAAATATACATGCCAGATGTATATTTTCGTAATATGTATTGTACAAAATATTGTTTCATATTATTCGTTACACTCTTAACGTAAGTTTTTAAAATAACCATGATTTTTGAAAGGAATTAAATTATATTCGCCAGATAATTTGGCGATATTTTTTTTTCTGCCAAGGATGACGGATATCAAATCTATTCCGCTGCAACATATTAGTATATTATATCAGATACTTTATTTAGACATTTGAAAACAAATTTGACTTCAAATTATGATAGAATATTTATCCTTTCCCTTTTAATTAGTTTATTAGTTGGATGTTTATTGTGTAAATATCATCCTTTGAAATGAAATGTTTATGTTTTCAATCGAATATGGAAATTTGCCATTTTTTTTTTCTAAAGTTTTGAAATTTAAAATTCCAATTTTATCAATTTTACAACAAAAACAATTTAATCTAACGGATGCACATGATAACTAATACATATCTATATCCAAATTTGGGGATTAAAATGGGGAAATAATTTTCCTCGATCTTTATTATTTTTTTTTACAAAAAATCCAGTTCACTTTTTATATTATTGTTCGCGTGAAAATATATTTTATTATATGTCTAAAAATAAATTAATTCGTAAATCTTTTTGGCAACAATTATGAATTAAAATAAATAATATTATAAACACGGAGATTATAAAATAGAATTTCTTATTTTATTTTATTTTATTTATTTATTTATTTTTAAATTCCAATTTCGTTTACACACATCAGTTTAAACCACGGAGTAATAAAGACTCCTTGGTTTAAACATTGATGCTTAGATATTATATCATATCATATCAAATTAAATTATTAGAAAAATAAACACTTTTAATTCTATAATGACGTCAGATTTAACGTGTAAGTTTAACAATTAAAAAAGCTTTATATGAATTTCAATTTAATGCACGTGCAAATATATTTATTTTCTTTTCACGTCAAGATATTTTAAAAACGAAATGAATATGTAAATGTTTCTTTTATGTTGGCAGCAGCTAATTTTTTTAATATTTCATTATTTCCATTTCTATTACGGCTTCTATGGGGATTTTAATTAAAATGCTCAGATTTTAAACTAAAATTTATTTTATCAAAATTAAATATAGCCTATAACCCTATAACAATATGGCATACTGTAGCTTTCGGTCAGTGAAAGAAGTTTTTAAATCGGTTCAGTAGTTTCAGAGATTACCCTCCACAAACAAACAATTTTTTGCGCTTTATATAATGATATAGATATAGATTAGTTATGTGTGAGGGGGGCTACCGCCCCCCCTCAACCCCCCGTTTCTTTAATGCACCTACATTTATATAGAATTTAATTCGGCTATTAAAAATTAATTATGTTTTTAAAAAATTATTTATTAAAATTATTATTTAAAAAAATTATCTTTTATAATGCAGACGATTTCCATATCAGAGAAGTAGTATAACACTAATTATCCAAAAAAAGTCTACTTTATTCTCAATATTTAAAGAAAAAAAAAAAAAAAAAGAGATTTTTTTTTCTTCGTTAAAAGTAAAAAAAAATCGATAACTTTGTTTTAAATTATCGCAGATCGATGGTTCAACCATTCGTTTTAAAGGTATTGGCGAGCTCTTTTGAAAGATACCCATCATGAAAATTTACTCCCCTCGAGGGGGGACTTCCCCCCCAGGGGGGAGGCGAGGCTCCTACATACACAATCTTTTTTACCTGTTGACTATCTCTATTACAAAGTATATATATTCGTTTCATTTGGTTTAGTGCAGTCTATAGATGTTAAACTCCACTTACCTGCATTTTCCCCCATAGACGTAATGTATTTGAATACTTTTGATTGTCCCTGTACACGAACCATTTGCTTGATCTTAACGAAACGTTTACTGTAGCATCCTTATATGATACACATTTAGAATACCAAGTTTGAACTTTCTGCCATAATTTGTTTTTGAGATATGCTGATAACAGACAGACAGACACACAGACATACACACAGACCATTTGCTAAAAACATGATTTTCGTATTCAGGGGACCTCAGAACATGTAAATATAACAAAAACTCGCGTTTGAAAATTTGACTCAAAAACAATACTTTCTCTACCTTATCGGTAAGAGAAAGTAAAAATATTTAATAATCTTTTAATTAAAGCAGGAAGAAATGGTCGTTTTATGCGCTCAAATAAACTTCATGTTTTATTGCAACATTTTTTGAAGATTGGCTAAATTCCTCAAATTCATGTCGTGGTAATATTTCTGATGATATTTAGTTACGATTACGATTCATTCTATTTTTAAGAATATTCTTTTATTTTTCTCTCTGTTTGTAATTTAAATAACAGTCAATCTAATTGAAATAGTTGTTAACTTATTGTTAAAAATTAAACTTTTTAAAGAATTTTGTATAATCTTTTCAGCTAACCAGATTCTTTAGCTTTAGTCAAATTAAAGATCGTATCCAAAAGATAAATGTAAATTTTCTTTCTGTCTTTAAGTGCATAGTTTGAAGTATTTTTTAACTTTGAATCAAATTTTAAATTGTTTGAAAATTTTTAAAATGTTACCTGCTATTAAGTTTTTCCTTCCTCGATTTTACATTAATATTGTTTAACAATATATTGTAAATATATTTGGATATTATTTTGTAGAATCATTGATATATATATATATATATATATATTCTTAATGTTTAAATGTCGAAATTTAAAGCATATTTTTAACATTAAAACATAAAAACATTTTTAAAATAATAATAATAATAATTTATCAATGTATTCCCAAATCAATACTCAATTATATGTTTATAGCATAATGTTAAATTATAATAATGTAAAATCGGGGGAGGGGGGTATAATAATAGATCAGAAAAAAAAAAAAAAAACATTTTTACTTTCTCTTACCCATAAGGTAGAGAAAATATTGTTTTGGGGTCAAATTTCCGAACGCGAGATTTTGTTATATTTACACGTTTTGAGGTCCCCTGAATACGAAAATCTTGTTTTTAGCAAATGGTCTGTGTGTCTGTGTGTCTGTCTGTTATCAGCATATCTCAAAAACAAATTATGGCAGAAAGTTCAAACTTGGTATTCTAAATGTGTATCATATACGGATGCTACAGTAAGCTTTTCGTTAAGATCAAGCAAATGGTTCGTGTACAGGGACAATCAAGAGAATTCTAATACATTACGTCTATGGGGGAAATTGCAGGTAAGTAGAGTTTAACGTCTATAGACTGCACTAAACCAAATGAAACGAATATATATTTTTTGTAATAGCGATAGTTAACTGGGAAAAAAAATTGTGTATGTAGGAGCCTCGCCTCCCCACCCTGGGGGGGAAGTCCCCCCTCGAGGGAAGTAAATTTTCATGATGGGTATCTTTGAAAAGAGCTCGCCAATACCTTTAAAACGAACGGTTGAACTATCGATCTGCGATAATTTAAAACAAAGTTATCGATTTTTTTTTTTTTTTTTTTTTTTAATATTGAGAATAAAATGGACTTTTTTTTGGATATTTGGTGTTATACTACTTCTCTAATATGGAAATCATCTGCATTATCATAAAAGATAATTTTTTTAAATAATAATTTTAATATGTTATTTTTTAAAAACAGAATTATTTTTTTAATAACCGAATTAAATTCTATATAAATGTAGGTGCAATAAAGAAACGGGGGGTTGAGAAGGGCGGTAGCCCCCCTCACACAGAACTAATTATCATATAAAACCCTTCCGAAGCCTAATATGAATTGTTTAACACAGGTTTACATAACAGTACTCGTTATCTTACCTTTTAATCTGCAACCTGTATTTATAGTATTAAATTTCAGGGTAAGAGAAAGTCGTGTTAGTGACACACCAGATTATTTAAATTAAAAAAATAAATAAATTTTTGAATTTTATTTTATTAAATATAAATAGCTTTCTAGAAATTTATTATACAAAGTATTGTTGTACTTCAATGCATATAATATGTAATGTAAGTTTTTGCAGCTTTGAAATAATAAAATTAAACCCTTATAACATCCACTTAATTAATTTTCGGGCTTCTTCTAACTAGTGTCATGTGATTTTCTTGTTTTTATTTTCTTCTACATAAATAAGAAGAAAGTATTAGATCCGTGAAATTTCTTGACAGACGGTTTTCGAAGAATTTGCATGTTTTGAAATGTCCTGAACATGATTTGACCATTAAAAAAAAAAAAACTCTGTCTGGTTCTAACTGTCAAAAATCTTGTGGACGTTTGTCTCACGAATCAATGCTTGAAATTTAGCCAAACTTGGTATTTAGTTGAATCTTGATCTAAACTGAGGCAGATTTCAAGTTTGCATAAGTAGGATTTAAATTCTTTTCTTTTGTCTTACAAGGAGACGGCAAGGGTGTGGGGTCCTCAAATCGAAACTTTTTAACATTAAACATATGCCTGGTATGCGTCAAAATCATCTGAACATCGAGAAATATTTATGAATGTGAACGAAGTTTGCTTTTTAGAAGAAATTCTCAAAACACCGTGCTCCTGTAAAAAAACTGCATTTATTTGTTGTGCAAGTTGTCGAGAAAATTTGTGTTTTTCTTGTAAATATCATCCAGGTTTGTGTATTCGTAAAGATGAATGATTGAAAGAGTTGCTAATGCTATAAACGTATAATCATAAATATTCATTGTATTTAATAATATGTTATTTCATAAAAAATAAATGGTAATGTTTAAAAGAACTGTGGCTTTTGTATTTATTCTATCTACAGTTCTAAGTTCTAATCGTTAAAAAGTTAGAAATCATTAAATTCGCGATTTAACAATGTATAAAAGTTGAAAAGAAATTGTTTATAACGATTCATTAAATTTTAATACAAATTGAAATTTTTTTTTTTTTTTTTTTTTCAAACTTCAGGAATTTTTTTCTCGGCGATGGCTAAGTAGTGCGCTCTAGGGTTTGAGTATATGAATACACTCACTGAGTGCTAATTACACGCGGAACCTCCGTTCGATTTGAGGACCCCACACCCTTGCCGTCTCCTTGTTAGTATAACATTTGTTTGTTTTTACAGCTAAACAAAATCGTTTAAAAGTTATATCAAAACACACTAAGAATTTTCCTTCGACAAACGGGTGATTATTGTTTTCCAAACTACGCCCATGATTTGAATTTAAATTTAAATATCCAATCAAAGAAAAAGTACTTAAAAAAATCTTACATCATCTTTTATATCTTTTAACTCCTGGAGTATCTTTTTTATTTTGGGCAAATTAATATCAATTGTAGATCTGTCATTGGCCTTTTTGTATACAGCTGCGATTTCTTTTATTGTTTCCTATTAAAGAGAATTGAAAAGTATTAATAACAATAACTTTATAGATTTAACGTATGCATCGATGTATATAAACAAAGTATGCTGAAATGTGCATGCGCGTTATATTTTGGGTTTTCGACGGTTTTACTAGCGTTTATCTTTAAAGAATTGGAATGTGAATTCGTTTTACGTACAATTCACCAGAAACAATATACATTATCTACTAAAAAGTATTTGGACACTCTCGAATTTAGACGTTTTGTCAAATATCTAGAAAAACTCTTCAGGAATCATCTTGAAAATTTGGGAGTATAAAAAACATGCTATACTTCATATATATTTCAGCAAAAGTTTTGTCCTGAATAGGAAAAGGAAATCATTAAAAAATTAAACAAAAATAAAAATGTTTTGGATCACCCTGTAAAATGTAATGTTTGAAATGCATTTTAGCTGTAGAATGTGATTATGAGAATTCTCTTAATTATCTGCATAAATTTTTATGACGATACCACATTTGTGGAGATGTAACGTTTTTTTTTTTTTTTTTTAATCCGTTCACGCCCAAATTAATTTTTTAAATTATTATTAGCTGATTATTTCACTTCTAAATTAATATAGACAACTGAGAGTAAAATATATTAACTTAAGCAATTCTTTTGATAGTTTTAAATTTAAAGCCTATCCTCATTTATTGACGTTTAGTGGCGAGAAAACTTCGAGATAGAAAAACTTTGAGATAACAGATTAATTTCCTGTTACATGTTGACAAAAATCTCGAAAGAAAAGTATAATATATATTATTATTCAACTTGAGTTAAGTTACTATACAAAAGTGTAAAAAGCAAAGATATGTGCTACGAATGAAAAATCCTAAAATTACTATCCAAATTATGAAATAATAATTAATAGTAGGCACATAAAACATTCAGGATCATTTAGAGTGACGCTATAAACTGTCACTGAAAAGCAGAAATCAATCCAAGAAACCACAAAAATTTTACGTGCCATTTTATTAGCTGTCCTCAAATAAGGACACTGGGCGCTAACGGATTAATTACGAAAAAAATTGCCACTTTTTAAATTATAACCCGCAGGGTATTAGATCTAATGAAAAGCCGTTTTTAGGAAACGTGGCATACTACATTAGACACAACATACTCCAATCAGAATGAAAAAACGTTAAATATCTTACAAAATAATTTTACAAAATAATTTTTAACTACGCATGCGGAATATTACAAAAAAAAAAAAAAAAAAAAAAAAAAATGCGTACTTTATTAGTTAAAAGTATTGAGCTACTTGTATGAAAACCCTAAATAAATAGCGTGTAAATTAAAAAAGTTATGAGAGATAGAATGAACAGAATTTCAATTCTCTCGAAATAAAAGCTAAACTATAAGGGGTTTCACTCATGTTTTATTTATATTCAATCAATGATAATACAATGTGTTCACTGATTGTAAATAAATATTGATAAAAACCCCTATCATCTTTCTTTTCTTAAGAGAGAGAGAGAGAGGAACTGAAATTCTGCGTATTCTATCTCTCATAATTTTTTGAATTTACACGATATTTGTTTGGGGTTTTCATATGAGTAGCTCAATACTTTTGGCTATTAAATAATGCAAATTAAATTTTTTTAAAGCATTTACATTCATAGTTAAAAAAAAAAGCTCGTATTTCGCAAAATATCTAACATTTTTGCATTCTGATTGCAGTATGTCTAATGTAGTACGCCAATTTTCCAAAAAATGGCTTTACACTGGGTCTAATACCCTACTTGTTAGTTATCATTAAAAAAGTGGTAATTTTATGTGCAAGTTTTTAAAGAAACCATATATCTCCATGAATATAAATGGCAGCCTCATAAAAATGTATACAGATAATTTAAAGAATCCTCATAATCACATGCTACAGCCAAAACGCATTTAAAGCATCACCTTTTACAGAGTCCTGCAAAACATTTTTATGTTTATTTAATTTTTAAATAGTCCCCTTTTATTCTTCAGGATAAAACTTTTGCTGAAACTATATGAAGCATAACATATTCTTTAAACTTTTAAAGTTTAAAGATAATTCCTAAAGAATGTTTTTAGATATTTGACATAACGTCTAAATTTGAAAGTGTCCAAATGCTTATTGACAGATAGTGTGAAGAAAAAGAATCCAAAAATTTTTAAATAAATGAAAGTATAAATTTTCTCTGGAACAGAAATGAGTTATAATTATAAACAAATAATTACTGTTTTGCTTTAATAATAATTTAAATAACTTTATTAAAATTTTATTTAAATTATTTTAGCTTTTATAGGCGTCTTTTAGTTTACTTACACTATTCGATTTGATGTGGTAACTCAAGAGGTGTCCGAGAGACATCATTTGGTTTGACGATATAATTCGAGCGGCAACGATATTCCAGCACTGATGCATGCATGTATCAGGACACCATACATGTATGGTGTCCTGCGTCATCTAATTCCACAGTTTCTGTAATCGCGAATCAAGTTCATTTAAACTCGGAGATTCCCCAGCTTTCCGTTACAAGTGGTCCCAGACGTGCACGATTGATGACAAATATGGGGAACGGGCAGGCCAAAGTAAGTTGGTAATATGGCGGAGACATTCATGTGACACTTCTGCTGTGTGTGGCCCAGCATTATCCTGTTACAAAATGCTTGCTGGAAGGCCTGCCATGAGTGGCAACACATGTACTGGGCGAGTGCGAAAACTTTATCCGTTTTTGGATACGCAAATTTGCAATGGAATTGACGTCACACATGACATTGTAATGACACAAATAATTGGCCAACCAAACGTGTGGATGCCTCACATATAAATGCATCGTGTCTCACAAAGTTAATCCTCTCAAAAAAAAAATATCGGAGGGTGTAACATGGAAAGCGAGAAGGTGCATATAAGATATTGCTTGTTATACGAGTTCGATAAAAAGAGTACGCAATCGCAGTATGTCGCAATGTTTGTCAAGTTTATTTGAAGGATCCAATAGAGGAAAGCACATGTCGTCGATGGTTTCGTAAATTTAGGGAAGGAGAAAGAAGCTGTCAAGATCAGGCTAGGAGGGGACTGCAATCACACGTTGGAAACGACGATATTGACCAAGCCATAAGGAACAACCCGAAACTAACCATGTAAGAATTAGCGGAGACCTTCAACGTACACCGGACAACAGTCAAGAGACGGCTGGTTAAGTTGGATTTTACAAGAAAGTTGGATCGTTGGGTTCCACGTAACCTGACAACTAATCAACGGGATGACCGAATCGCCACCTGTGTTTCCTTGCTTTACCAATACAAAAATGACCCATTCTTGACACGAATTGTGACAGGAGATGAAAAGTGGGTTATGTACCGTAACGTAAAAGCGTCGTAGGACTGTGTGTCGCCCTTCTGATCCTCCTGTATCGACTTCGAAAGCTGAACTTCATCCCAAGAAGGTGTTATTGAGTGTGTGGTGGGATGTGCAGGGAATAATTCACTGGGAGGTCCTGCCACTCAACCAAACCATCAATGATCTCTTCTACTGTCTACAGTTAGACCGGCTGCATTCAAATTTGGTAGAAAGTGGCCAGGTCTCATCAATCATCGCGGTGTTATCCTTCATCCCGATAACGCCAGGCCACATGCTGATATCATCACTCGCCAAAAGTTACTGGGCTTTGTTTGGGAGGTTTTACTCCACCCTCCCTATTCTCCTGACTTGTCACCAACTGACTATCACCTATTTCGTGATTTGAACAATTCCTTCAGTCAGAAAATCTTTGATGTTCTTGGTGTTGTGAAAACTGCCATCCAAGACTTTTTTGACTCGAAACCGCCGGAATTTTACCGCCGTGGGATTCATCTCCTACCAGAAAGATGGCAAGAGGTCATAAATAGTAATGAGGATAGTGCACAATAATAGGTACTGTTCATTTTGCGTTTATTTGCTCTTCTTTATAGGTAATAAAAACGGGTAAAACTTTTGCACTCACCCAATAGTTGAAGAATGTCATAAACGTACCGCTGGGTTTTCAAGGTGATATCGATCAATATTAGATGTGACGAACTGCCGTATATGATGGCACCCCACACCATTACGCGTCGTGAGGTGTGGGAGCGATATGCCGCTTTAAAGGAGTAACAAGATTAAAGCATTCACACCGGAGCCTCCACACACGTACACAATTGTCATCACTATGCAAATTGTATCTTGATTCGTCGCTGAAGACAATTTGCTGGTTCCATTCAGTTACGGTCCAATCTCTTCGAAAGTGACACCACGATAGGCGATTGTCATGTATTGATAAACATTTAAATATCTGTGAGAAATGTACTCAGTCGCTAAATTTCATTATGATCCGACAATTGCTATTTGGTTCGGTAATTTTTATGACAATAAGTTTAAAATAACATACAAATTAAAAAAGAAAATAAAAAAAAAAGAAGGAGGAAGAGGGTATGACCCCTGTACTAGTTCCACGAAAAAGACCATTAAGTGCAAAACGCGTTAAATTTATAAATTTCTAGCAATTAAAATTAATAAATTTTAAAAAGTTACTTACTAACTTATTTTCATATATTTTCCACCTTTCTTTGTCTAATTGTGTTTTTGAAGAAAGAATTCCCCAATTTTCTTGCAAAAGTTTGAGGAAATATCTATGAAAACATGCTCATTATAAGAATGGTTCATATTTGCAAGAGTAAATTAAAAGTTAAATGCTAAAATATGTATGCATGAAATAGTTATTAATATTTAAAGTAACTTAATATTGAGGGAGTTTTGATATGATTTTACAAATACACACATAATGTATACTTCATGAATCTTTGTTAATTTAGTGCAAAATGTAATTTTTCTCACATACTATGGGTGTGGCGAAAGCTTTAATTGATAATAATTTAATGAAATTCTTTCATAAATTTCCCTTTTTATTTCTTCTTATTACCATGTTTTTATTAACTTCGATTCTTCTTCGTTTGTTTGTACGATACAAACCTTGCAATCTATTTTTAACTAACTTCTCTACTAGCTAGACATCTGAAACTTTCAGAATAGCTCAGAACCCGATGACAACACAATACTTTGAAACCCGATTTTCGAATTTTTGATTAGTTTTCTTTTAATTAATTAAAATATGAAAATAATAACCTCCTAATAGCTTTAAAAATAGCCATTAAAATATTAACTATAATTTAATTGTTGCCAAAAACAATTACGAGTTTATTTTCTTTCGACATAAAAATAAACACATTTAATTAAACGTGAACATTAAAAAATTGTAAAAAGTTAAATTATGCATCTCACAAAATTATCACTTTAAAATTTTTATACGCATTCATATAGTGCTAATGTAGTAGTTCTATAGCTATGATTCAACAGAAAATTTAAAAACGTAGTATATAAAAAGATTTTCATCTGATAATTATTTTTAGTTATTACTTTCTTCTATATGTAATATAGAGAAAGTATTGGATTCGCGAAAATTTTCGACCTCCATTTTTTGACGGATCTACACGTTTTGGGATGTCCTGAACACGAATTGATAGTTTTTAAAAAATGTCTGTCTGTGTGTCTGTCTGTGGTTTCGTGTTTTCACCGTATCTCACGAACCAATGAATGAAATTCAACCAAACTTGGTATATAGTTGGAACCTGACGGGGCATGGTGCTGATTAGATTTGGGGATCAATCGTCCAGCAGGTGACGCTGTGATCGCAAAATTTCGTATTTTTCACCGTATCTCACGAACCGATGAATGAAATTGAACCAAACTTGGTATATAGTTGGACCCTGACATGGAATGGTGCTGATTAGATTTTGGGATCAATCGCCCAGCAGATGGCGCTGTGATCGCATTTTATGAAAACTTTTAATATGGCAGTATAGGATAAAATTTCGTATAAATGTACATAATGAGCGTTATTTTAAACTTGTGGTTGTAAAATTAATATGAATTATTGATAATAGTAGTAGTTAACTACGAAAAAAATTTTGTGCATGTGGAGGCACCGGTCCCCCCCCCTGGGGGAAGTACCCCCCGGGGGGAGATAAATTTTCAAGATGGGTATCTTTCGAAAGATCTCGTCAATACCTTTAAAACGAATGGTTGAACTATAAATCTGTGATAATTTAAAACTAAGTTATCGATTTTTTTTTAACGAAATTTAACCAAACTTAGTATTTAGTTGGTCCCTGACATAAACTGGTGCTGATTACATTTGGGGATCAATAGCTCAACAGGTGGCGCTGTGATCGCATTTTTTCTAAATTTTTAACATGGCAGTATAGGACAAAATTTCGTATAAATGTACATAATGAGAGTTATTTTTAACTTGTGATTGTAAAATTAATATGAGTTATTGATAATAGTAATAGTTAACTAGGAAAAAATTTCTGTGCATGTGGGGGTATCGCTTCACCCCTGGGGGGAAGTACTCCCCTCGAGGGGAGTAAATTTTCAAGATGGGTATCTTTCGAAAGATCTCGTCAATACCTTTAAAACGAATGGTTGAACTATAAATCTGTGATAATTTAAAACAAAGTTATCGATTTTTTTACTTTTAACAAAAAAAAACTTGGGAAAAAAAAAATCTTTTTTTTTTTTTTTTTTTTTTTTTTTTTGATATTGTTACTGATTGAATATGTATATAGGAAAATATAGAAGAAAGTCTTGTGGTGGCCACAACATACTAGTTTTTCTCTCATATCATCACTACTTTATTTTTTTATTTTATTTTATACTTTTTCAATTAATCCGAAAAAACTCTCCTAAATTATTTTATTTTATTTATTGTTTAGTATTCAACTAATTAATCCCTAACATATTTTTTCCCCTTTTAGTCACTCTGTAGCCCTTGATTATCCAATCTTATTTCCCCCTGAACAATATGTCACTGTATAAAAAGCCTCAGGCACTGCCCAGTGATTGAAATGCCTCTGTCGGACACAACAATTCTTTAATGTCTTTGCTTTATCTTAATTTTGTATTTTTTGACTGACGTTAGTTGTTTTTCTTGTTTTTTCACACTTTTGTTTCTTCTTCTTCTTCTTCTTCATGTGTGTGTGCTTTTCCAATTTCACGCTAATCTGGTGGCGGTTCCTTTAATCTTCTTCGAGTAATTTCCTACGAATAGTTGCTTAGAAGTATAAGTTACCCTTTATATAAAATTAATTACGATTTAAATTCATTTATTAATTTGATTTCACATGTGTTATTTTGATGCACGCACACATACATACACACATGTAGAAACACTCACAGCAAACATACACAAATTTATAAACATATACACCTTTTAACCGAATGCTTCGATTTCGATAATTCTCCTTTAATTAAACAGATTTTTCTCATTTTAAATTTAATTATTTCATAAAAATCCTAAAAGGTTTTTTTTTTCTCTCTCTCTCATTTTGTCTATTTTTCGATCAGGACTCAAACTTTATTAAAAATGGATTAATCGCTAAAAGAAGCCTATGGAAGATTTTTAAGACATATAGTATTATTGAATACTTCAAAAATATTCATAATATCGAAAATTGATATTAACAAATTAAAAATTCTAATATAATATAATCTGACATTCCGGAAAACAATTGCAATCATGGCGATATTTGTATAGGATTTTAAAGATCACGCTACTATTACATGCTCTAAAAATAGTTTTTTCATCAACATAATTTTATACTAGAAAGATCCCAAATCTGAATGACATCATTTACTACCTCCATAAAACGTCCAGAACTTCTTGAAAATTTAAATATGTAGGGGAAACTATGCAGGTTTGTCCCATAGGGAGACTTGACCCATGAGGATTTTTCCTATGAAGGGGGAAATTTAGGAAAATTTTAGCCATTGAACTGATTGACTAATCATACAACAGCATTTTGCAGTGAACAACCATTGCAGAATTAATTATCAGTAGTTTTCTAGCAATTTAGTGTTGATTGATACTGCATCTTTCAGGTAAATTTTGAAGATCTTGGACTTTGTTGAATTTGAATTTCCAGTTTTAAAACAAGTCAATTTCAAAAGTATAGCTGTTTTAGTCACTGTCTTAGCTACATTTTGGTATATAGTAGCATCATACAACTATAATGCAATTTTCTAAAAAAATAGGATTAACAACACAACGCAACTTAAGGAGACGACCCAAGCAAACTGGGGACACTTGACCCAGTGATTAACACTTCCGTGACCGCATGCGTTTGTCTTTTTGGCAGTAAGGCCGGCCTGTGTGTGTTATTCTCCCAAGTTACAGCATTTCAGGATAAAATTTTCTGTATTCACATTTATATTACAAATGGATATACATTATAATTATATTCTTCCCAACCAAAAAAGTTATATCCATAGTATATTGATTATACAAATATGAATATTGGGTACATTCTTAAGAAATAAATAGCATACAAGTTGTGAAAGAAAGATCCACTGGCGAAGTTTCAGATTTAATGAAAGTGTTAATTTAATGTTCTTTGTTTGGTTTAAGGTATTTTTATCTTGTGAAAAACTAAAATACTGTAATTTAGGCCTAATGATTTTTTTTTTTTTTTTTTTTTTTTTTTTAAGAAATAAGTAAAACATTGCGAATAGGCCATTGTTCTTATTTAAGAAATAACTAAAATATTTTTAATCATTGAGGCAGGGTCGTACTCTCCGCCCTTTTTTCAGTACACTCTCAGATATGAAAAAATTTCCGCCAGTTTCGCCACCACTAATTTCATGCAGAAATACATCTGGTGCATTTATAGTAATGTGTGATGATCTACCCTGTATGATTATACAGGGTAGAAATTACTTTATAAAAATAGTTGTAGAATTACATTCAAAAATTTCTCATTTATGAGAGTGTACTGAAGAAAAGGCGGAGACTACGATCCCTGCATTGAGCCCAATGAATTGTTACATAACGAATAACTGAATAGAAGAAGGCTAAGAATATATTCGCTACTGTCACGCCAAATAGAAGAGAAATAGGAGAAAGAAAGAGACAGAAGGAAGATGAAAAAAAAAATGTTGACAAAAGGCTCTTGATCTGAAAAATACAAAGCATGAGAAAAATAAAAGAAAACAATAAATATTTTTTTTAAATTCATTAAAATCGTTTACAAAATAAAACTAGAAAATGTTTAAATCACAAAACCTGTGTTTTTCCTTTCAATACCTATGATTTTTCTCATTTTCATGAGAGGGGTCATATCTTCCAAAGTAGGGGGTCAAGTGTCCCTAAGCCTGGGACACTTGACCCATGTGCTGACTTAAAGATTTTTTTTTTCACCATTTCTAGTAAGAACTACGCTATCATTTTTAGCCACCATATATACAAAGCAACAGACTATTTGCTCATATTTTTTATTTAGCTCCAACTGATATACAAAAAATATAAAAAATTAAAAACCAAAAACTGGGTCAAGTCTCCCTAGTTTCCCCTACATTAGATCATAGTGACATCTCATTTGAACTGTCGTGTTAAGAATATGTTACCATGTTTTTATTAACTTCGATTCTTATTTGTTTCTTTGTATGTTTGTCCGGTACAAATCTTGCAATCGATTTTTAACTAACTTCCCTACTAGCTAGACATTTGAAACTTTCAGAATAGCTCAGAACCCGATGACAACACAATACTTTGAAGCCCGATTTTCGAATTTTCGGTTAGTTTTCTTTTAATTAATTAAATATGAAAATAATAACCTCCTAATAGCTTTTAAAATAGCCATTAAAATATTAGCTATAATTTAATTGTTGCCAAAAAAATTTACGAGTTCAAAAAAATAAACACATTTAATTAAACGTGAACGTTAAAAAATCGTAAAAAGTTAAATTATGCATCTCACAAAAATTGACGTCATTTAAAAAAAATTATACGTATTGATAAAGTGCTAATGTAGTTATAGCTATGCTTCAACAGAAAATTTAAAAATATGGTATATAATTTTTTTTTTATCTTATAATTATTTTATTACACGCGCACGTGAAAATTTCAAATATAAATATAATTTAAAGACATGATTTGTGTTATTCTTGTAGTATTTTACTCTATGATTAGTGAAGTATACTGAATAATTCATAGTAATAGTCGAAGACTAAAAAATTTTTAAATAAATAGCACAATATATTTCATACCAAAATTTTAAAAGACTCTTACTTCTCCTTATTTCTCTTTCCACTTAGTTAGCCGATTACATCACAGACCGGGCGTAAAATAGAAAGCAACTAGGTAACCCATCAATTTGTCAACTGTTTTGTTTTGTATGTTGTTGCTTTAAACTGTACTCGTACCTACTTTTTTGTCCTCAATTGTGAAACTGAAATATAATCTTTGACTTAAGAAATTTCTTACTTAAATAAATTTGCATCTTTTCAAAATCTCGGATGTTTAAAATAATAATAATAATAATAATGTGTAATTTTAGAATATTATAATAACAGCCATATTATTAAAAAAATAATCTTTTGGATAAAACTTATTTAATAAAATTAGTTTGTTAATAAAATTAGTAAATTTCAGTTTGTTTAACAATACTTCTTATATTTAAATATAATTCATTCATCCATAGTTGTTTATACTTTTTTCCTCACATATAAAAAGCAAATATTGAATATGAGAAAAAAAAAATTCTTTCGATTTTTGATGGATTTACACGTTTTACAATATCCTGAGCACGATTTACCCATTTTTATAAAATGTCTGATAAATTTCTTATTTTTTTTTTTTTTTAAAAAGGGGGGGGGGCACAAAAAGAACACAAAATTGACTTACTTTGGATATTTCGTGTTATTCTTGTCTGAGACTTAAATCGTCTCTATTCAACACGAAAAATAATTTAATAAATGGTAATTTTTATAAATAATTTATACTGCATGGATTTCTATAGGAAAATATAGAAGAAAGTTTAGTGGTAGCCACAATAAGCTAGTTTATACACAGGTTTGATTAGATATCATACACATCGATCTTAAAAATAATTTTAAATACACACATGTATTATGCATATGCATATGCATATTCTTGAAATCGATAAATCTAATTTGCTCCAAAAACATTAATACATCTTAAAATTTGTCGATTTTCTAAGTATAAAAATTAAAAAAAAAAAAAAAAAAAAAAAAAAAAATTAAGTATCGAATAAATGCAATAAAATGTTGAATAAAACCATGAGAAATACTCCACAAAAGTGTTCTACACTAAAGTGAACTACAAGCTACAGTACAAGTACATTCAGTTATTACATGGAGAAGCAGTCAGCTCTACTTATATTAAAAATGTTTACAGATAAAATAAACTTAAAACAAAAAAAAAACTTACATTACAGAGCTCTCTAAATCTCTCAGCACTTCAAGTTGTTTTTTATCTGAATTTTTGCTTTCTTCATATTCATACAGCGAATGTAAACATATTTCCTATAAAAGAAAGTACTTTATATATGCCATCTTTCTTAAACTTTTAATATAAACGGATCGCGAATATAAAAATCAGCCCTTCTATGATAGTAAATCACTATATTAAGGTTTAAGGTTTTTTTAATATAAGGTTTTAACATATAGTTTTCTTTTTAAAGCATATATATATGTATATATATATATATATATATATATATATATATATATATATATATATATATATATATATGCTTTAAAAATAAACTTATGTTGTCATTTACACGTATCCATAAAAGTGTCTTGTAAAGAATAAATTTTACTTTTCAAAACAGTATCATAATCAACTTTCGAATCAAACATTAATTAACACATTTTCAATTTAAAATTGCAACGCTTCTTTCAGTTTTTGAAAAAAAAAACTATATGTTTGAAACACTAATTAAATATAATAAACTGAATGAAGTACTTTTAAATTTAAATTAAATTCAGTATTCTCTACTCATTCATTTTATAATTCTTCTTCTTCTTCTATTATTATTATTATTATTATTAAGATTCATGTTCTCTGGTGTCATTTATAATGATATTTGAAAAGACATGAGAATTTTTATTTAGAAAAAATTATTTTTCCAAATCCTAATTCATTACAAGGCATTGCAGCACCTTTTCATGGCTACCGTTATTATAGATTATCTCTTAATTTCAAAATAAAGTTAATAAGGAAATTAACACTCATAGTTTTATAGGAGATCCAAGTATATCCATTAAAGCCTTGAAGTAATTCCTACTTTTTCGCATTGAAATATTATGGTTGAAATATAAGATTATAACAAGTTTCTTTTTGAATAATCGAATTTTATTATACAAAACAAGCATTTTTTTTTTTTTTTTTTCGTGCATTTTAAATACTGGATGATAAGTTAAGTATGCAGAAAAAAAATTATTGTAATAAGGAAAGATTAAAACTATTTTATAAATTCCGTGATCAATAATAAGATTGAAACTTTTATATAACTTACTATATGTTCCATAGCCTTATCCAGTATATTCGATATATACATTCGTCTTCTGTAATCTGGCCACGAACTTAACAACCACAGGCATTCTTTCTTTTCAGTTATTGGCATATTATACCATTTCCTAAAGCAATATGAAGAAATGAATTTTTTTTTTAAATCTTCCACGAATAAAGTACAGTCGACACCGGTTATAACGTACTGTCAGGGGACCAGAAAATATGGTACGTTATAACCGAAGTACGTTATAAGCAATATTTCCAATATAATTTAGTGCCTAACGAAAGAAAAAGGTGCATAATAGCACTCTCAATAATAGAGATTTTAAACAGAAAGTTTATGAGTTTCTCAAAATAAAATAAGAAAAAAGAAAAAAAAAACATTTTACTACTTACATGTTTATTTGGAAAAATAATCTGTTATTTTTCGTTGTTTTCTTTGATTAGATGACACAGAAAAAATTACATTTTCAATATTTATAATTCAACTTTTCAGAGTCTCTGAATAGTAAGTATGGAATTCAACGAACCGCTATAAAGTTTTAAAGGTATAAAGGAGGTATAAGGCGATAAAGGAGACATCGAAAGACGGTATCCAAGAAAATATACCGATTTCCAAACCAGAAATACAAGGTTGACATCCAATTTTGGCTTTTCGTTCCAGTCTAAAAAGTACGTTATAACCAGATTAAGGCTTTTGCATTGTCCGTTATAGCCGAAGATGTAAACCATTACATTATATAGGGTTTTATTCGGGACCAAGCATCTGAGTACGTTATAAGCGAAAGTACGCTATATCCCAGGTACGTTATAACCGGTGTCGACTGTATATGAAACATCTTGAACAGTACTTCTCACTCAAGTTCTATTATCCTTATATATATATATATATCTGTACTGATAAGGATAAAGGATTTAAGTCCATATTCTTGATTTTTCTGGAGACGAAAAATAAAGTTAAATTAACTAAAAACAAATCAGAAGAATCGATTAGGGAAAAGGATTATGTTGATTTATACCCTTTATACCATTCAGTGATTGTCAACCTTCATTTAAAAACAGGAAAAATCTGAATTAAATATTTTATACCATACACGATTGGTAAATTTCTGAATTGAACCTTTTTTTACCAATCGATTTTCTCAAAGACTAAATGACATAGACTTTAATCCTTTATACCAATCGATTGAGAATTTTGTTCTGAGTCTAACTATGTACTTAACTCAAAATCGACATTTTTGGATTTAAATCCTTTACACTTATCAGTACAGATATATTCTCAACACTTTTTTGAAGGAAAAACAAAACAGTTTGTTCAAGTGAGAAATGCCGAGCAACCAGAGTAGATCAGTGGTAGAGCAACCGCACGTTAAGCGGAGGGCCCGGGTTCGATTCCTGGCTCTGATCTTTTTCACATAGTTAGTATTAAAAATCAACCTTAGACTCCACTTTATCTAAATTGAATTTTCACGGTTGATGAATTAATAAATTAAAATTTCTAAAGTTTGTTCATATTTTCGGTTTTTGCATTGTTTACTAAGTACAGTCGAACTGAGTTATAATCTCATATACAAGAGAATGAAACATTTCTGACGCTATAGCTTATTAACGTAATCGGCTATGGCGAAATAACCAAGTTTGATTCAAAGGCAAGGGAAATTGCGCTATTTAACTGGCATAATCTATATAATATTCCTCTAACGTGGACCAGTTACAATTTGCAATTATTATTATTATTTTTTTTTTTTTCGAAACGATGCGATAGAGGTGTAATTAATAAAATACACGAGGATAAAAAGTAATATTTAAAAACAAAGAATATTTAAGCACGTGGACTCAGCTCAATAAACTAATAAAAAAAAAGTAATGGCATTATTTTACGGGAAAATGTATTTTTAAAAGATGCTTCTTCATTATCTTTGCAAGCGTCATTTTAAACCTAAAAATACTTTAAAGATATATACAGAATATGAATTATTATCATAAACTGACTGAAAAACATAATCATATAAACTATAAAATCAAAATAAGAATTTTTTTTTTTTTTTTTTTTTTTAACAAAAAGGTATACCAAAATTAGTAAAAAGTCATCGCCAACATAGCGACAAAAATTTAAAAGGCGTCCTGGAAGTCCTATACTTAAACTGTACTGCTTGCGGAAGTATGAAAACTGGGTCGTGAACCATGAATTTCATTTTGAAACCTTTCTTTGAATGATTTTTGTTTCACTATTGTACAATATTAACTTGGTACTAATAATAATTTGGCTTCTTGTAAATTAAAATTAAAATTAGGTGGTGAAATTGGTATAATATTTATGAGTTTCAAATTTTAAAGGTAAATAAGAAAAGAAATAATGTGCGAAAACTTCTCACGGGTTTGCTGGTAATAAAGTAAAAATGTTTTTATTAAAAAAACTAAACGGAGTGCGATTGTTGTACGAAATAGAACTTAAACACACTTATATCAAATATTTTTCCAAAGAAAGAAACTTTTTTATTTTAAGTAATTCGGATTAGCTATGATGTTTATTAATATCAAAATTATATATGGTAAACACAATGTATGTATTGTTCTGTTAAAAATTGAATACTTAAAAAAAATCTATATGAAAAGTAACTTCAATATGCAATTTTACTTTTCTGTTTTCTTCTCGAAAAGGGAAAAAAATGGCGATGAAATATGAGTATATTTTGAACGTTAAAACTGGAGTCATCGACGTTAGGAGCATATTGTGTTGACATTGGAGTTTAAGAATGATTAACTAGGACAAATACAGTCGGTAACAAAAGTGTCCGAACACTAGCGAAAATTCCTATGTAAAAAAATACACTTCATACGGTTTTGTTAAATAAATCCTTCTCGAATGGATTAATCCTGTTCTTAGTCAGTGTAAGAACATGATTCGACAAGGATTTATTTAACAAAACCTTATGAAGTGTACTTTTTTTACATAGGAATTTTTTCTAGTGTTCGGAGACTTTTATTACCGACTGTACATATGATTTTATAAACAAGTTGACGATATAACAAAGTTCAACTATATATGAAAAAATATTTTTAGTTAAAAATAAATTTTTATACGCCAGTATGCGCTTAAAGAAGTTGTCTGTTTTCTGAGTCACAATGTAATTAATTACCAGTTTTCCATTCTAATTTAGAGTTAATGGCTTTATATTTTAAGAAAATAATATGCAACCACTCATGTATAATGAGTAATACGAAATTTCATAACTATTTAAATTCTCAATGTCAGACGAAATGCTTTTAGTTTTTTAACATCACATTACTAAAAGAAAACAATTCAAGATATTATACTGCATTTTAAGACGACATTTAGATAAGAGTTAAAAGCCAGAGGCAAAATAAGTGTCATTGCGGAACTTTCAACTTACGTCTGAACTGTAATTTACTAACACGTTGTGAAAGAAACGCCTACATAATAACTGCAATCACCCACCATAGTTTTGTTCATGATTAAACTCAAGTAATATATGATTAGACACTTCTATGCTTCTTTCGAATTCAGCATTCATTTCAAGACAGAGTAATGACCCTTTTAACTGTATATATTATAATAACTGTGAAACAGAATATATTCCATTACAAAATCAGCATTATCTAAGCATATATTGGCGTCTTTTTATTTTCTTCTATATACATTAAAAGAAAGCACTGAATTCATAACGATTTTCGAGTGATTTATACATTTAAACATATCGTGAACACGATTCGAACATCTTTTAGGAAATGTCTATCTGTGTTACCAAAAGTCTGTGGACGCTATACCTCACGAACCAATGGATAGAATTTTAGCAAACTTGATGTTTGGTTGGACCTTGACTTTAATTGATACTCACTGACTTTTGGGGATATATCACCCAACAGGTATCGCTGATATGCTGCGGTTTACCCAATTTAAGAAAAGCATATATCTCAGCTTCTATAGTGTATAAATGCATTGACTTCGTATGTGAAATAGATGTTATGCAAAACTATAATGACATAAATATACTGATTCGATTTGGGTTTACATAGGACAACAGGTGGCGCTGCTATGTTGCAATATTTTCCATTAACAGAAAGCCTATATCTCAATTTATAATATCATTAGACTTTGTTAAACGGAAGGACACTTCTATAAAGCAGTTTGGAGCGATTTTAACCACCCCAGAGGCCTCCACGAGAGAATATGAGGAAATCCTAGTGACGGCTGGTAAAGGGATTAAGCCCCCTCCCCCTCCCATCCCCGTAATTTATTACAAAATAATAACAATAATAATAATAATAAGGTGTAAACAGTGCAAGAACAGTTTTAAAGAACGTCTTGAAAATTACGCAGAACAGAAGGCAGAAGATATTGTATCATTTGATTTGGGCGGATAATAATGTTAAAAAGCCAATCAGGAGGTTTAATTGGCGGCGCTATAATATGCCACGTGGAAGTTAAAGGGCAGGAAAAGTAAAAGTGCTCTGGTGAACCCTCCTCCCACACTCACATTGAGGAGAAGACGAGCGGCAAAATCTGCATAAGTAAAATTTAAGGGGACCATGTCTGGACAAGAAAGCTGTTATTGATCAATTAAAATTATAATTATAATCTGAAACTATAGGCTAAATGTTATAAGTGTAACGTCCTTTTGTTGAATTATTTATTATATGATTGACACTCCTGCTTAAGAAGGGATATAAGAACCTTTTAAATGCGGGCGGGTGGAAGTGGTAATGGGTTATCAATATTTTCCTTGGTGAACAGGTTGGTTTTAGGACCCTGACACCCACTAAAACGGTATTTTTTGGAATACACCCCCCCCCCCGTTCCCCTCTGGGGAAGCAGAAGGCAAAAACATCTTTATAAGCAGAACTCGGCTCCAAATCATTTGACGGGGAAGAAATTGCAGACAGAGAGACTAGACATGAGTGCAAAAAAATTGGTTTCAGCGATTTTGGAATGTTGGATTTTTAAGAAGGGAGGGAGGGAGGAATTTTGGAGGCAAATTTAACAAAAAACGTACTTTTGAGTAGAACTCTACCAATAATAGCCGAAAGGTATAAAAAACCGCCAAGTGCCTTCTTGAGGATATTTCCAAAAACTCATTTTTTATTTTTTGTGAGTTTTTTTTTCGGGGGGGGGGGAGTTACGAGAGGGCAAATTCGAGCCCCTCCCCCCCCCCTTTTAGCGCTAAATTCGTCCGGGGCAATATATAGTAGCTGAGGTCACAAATTTTAGCGTGTGACTTACTTGCGTATATCCAACACCCATTGAAACGGGATTTTACGAAATTCCCCCTTTCCCCAATTGGGAACGGGTGGAAGGGCAATAAACCCATTTCCAAGCATAACTTTGTTTCAAATTATCGCAGCAAGATTAATTTTTATGTGTGTGCTGGTTATGCCTTCCCAGCACGGATTGTAAAGGGATTTTACGAAATTCTTCCCCCCCCCCCTTAAAGAGCAGGGGGGGGGCAAAAACACACTCTTAAGAGTAACTCTGCTCCAAATTATCTCAGAATAACGACTTTTTGATATGTCGATTGGTTATGCGTACTCAAGACACGCACCATAAAGGGATTTTGTGAAATTCCGTCTTGTCCTCCCTAGGAGTTGGGGGGGGGGGCAAAATACATGTTTCCATGCGTAACTCTGTTCCCAAATTATCTTATAATGATATTTTTTTATGTGTGGTCTGCTTATACGTACTCAACACACACTATAAAGGTATTTTGTGAAATTCCATTCTACTGCCTATTGGGAAGGGAGGGGGGAGGGGTAAAAAAGATTTATCCATGCGTAACTCTGCAGTAAATTATCTTGGAAAGGAGATTTTTTATACGTGGGTCGGTTATACGCATCTAACTCATAGTATAATGCGATTTTATGAAATTCCCTCCCAATTTCCTTTTTTAAGAGCGGGTGAGGGTAAAAGACACGTTTTAAAACATAACTCTACTTCAAATAATCTCAGTATCTATATTTTTTTATGTGTCGGTTAAGTATGTGTATACAACATACACTATAAAAGGATTTAGCGAAGTTACCAACTCTCCCAACCCCTTTCGAGTTGGAAGGGCAAAAAACATGTTTTCAAGTTTAAATCTGCTCTAAATTACCTTAGAATAGCGAATTTTGGTGTGTGTGTTTATTAAGTGTACGCAATTTGCACTTTGATGTGATTTTGCGAAACTTTCAACTTTATCCACGAGGGAGGAGGAGTAAAAAGCAGGTAAGGCACTGCCGAAGGCATAGAGGCTCTAGACTCGACGTGTGGCGAGCAAAAAAACTGCTACCGAAGGTAGCGGAAACTTAACTTAGATATTGACTGATTTTAATGATTTTTTTAGATTTCTTCATTATTATTAATAATATAGTATTTTTAGGATTCATTTCAATATAATGAACAGCGAAGCGGGCAAAGCCTGCTAGTATTATATAATTGCATTAAACTTGGTATGTGAAATATATATAATGGATATTATGCTGATTCAATTTTATTGCATATAAGCCAAGAGATGGCGTTGCTGTTACTTTCTGTGACTTTCCAAATGGCTTAGCAGCTATTGGTAAAAACTGCACCAAATTACATATATAAAATGTTTATTGTGGGAAAATACGTTGATTAAAATATTGTAGGTAGTGTTGTTTTATAGAATGATATAGATGTAAATTTTGTGATAGCCACAGCATTCTAGTTTTTGCTTTAAATTATGAAATGATGATTGAAACATGGAAGGAAGATAATTATTTGACATATTCAATACAAGAATTGGAAAGACCAGTCAGTTATACACAGAAATTCTTTTTGCTATCATCCCAACTTGTGAATAGTCTCCTCTTAAACTTATTAATTCAATTATAATTTAATGTGTAATGCATTAGTTTAGTTATTAATTTATCTCCAGAAAGTTCATTGAAACGTTCAGATATTATTATTGGACCTCCTAATTTTTTTCCATGGTTCTGTGTGGAATTAATGCATGTATGTTTCTCATACATTTTACGAATATTACAATGCAAAAAACTAGTTAATTATCTGAATCTTCTATATTAGAAATTCATTTATTATTTTGGACAGTACAATTGCAGCGAATGTTTAATATTATCTGAAATGGTATGGGTTTAACTTATCTTTATTTCCAGTTTATTTTATAAAGGCTATTATTTTCGTTTTTAACCCCCTGACCACTTTTGAAAAGGGCAATACTGTGGTGTTGTTTTCACTGCACTGATTTTTCAATGTACTAAAATAATGCTCATTTGAACTTGAGGTTAAAAATATAACCGTGCACACGACTATGATCCTTATGAATATTATTTAAAACATTTAAACTTAAAAAATAATTTAAAAATTCATAGTTGTATAATTTTGAATTATATGTGTATTGCAGAAAAAAGAACAGCTTAGTGACCGAATATATCCGTCAGCGGCAGTCAGATGGTTTTAAAAACCTTTAAAAAGTATTAAAGTACCTTATAAGGAAATTTTCTTAATCGATATGCATATCTTCAATTAAAGCCCAATTTTCACGAAAGTAACGCTCGAAATTGATACTATTGCTGAAACATTTTTTTTAAATAAAGAAAATAAATCTTTATACTTATGGTTTGGGAGAATTATAAACAATTTATTGAAATAAATAATAAATATACATATATATATATATATGTATTGGAGGAATGAATAAAATAATGAAAGAAGAATGATTTAGCAGAAAAAATATGGCATCACAGTTGCAACAATGCATTAAAATAAAATACCCGTGATTTGAAAATAATAATTACAAGAATAAGGATAATTTAAATAAACGGGTATAATTCTATGTAAGGACCACCAACTGACAATTTAGTGGTTTTCTTTCTCAGCCACCTCTATAAGCCGCCAAATTATTTTCAAAACATTTACCTAAATCAGAGAAAATTAATTAATTAAAATGATAATAATAAATAATAATAAAAATTAATTATGTCAAAAATGTTAAAAGTAATATAAATGATGATAAATTCGAACTGATAAAAATTATAAAACTTTTCTGCAAACGGGTTCAGATTCAGGTAGATTAAAAAAAGTAAAAAATTTTGGGTATTTAGGTATTATCCCTTCAAAAAAAAAAAAAAAAAAAAAAAAAAAAAACTATCGACGATTTTAATGAATTCATGCTGAAGTTTATTTTCAAGAATAACTAAACTTAAATTGAATTTCATTGCTCGTATTCCTTTATTTTGATGGAGAAAAAATAATAATAATAATAATAACAAATAGTAATTTGGTATAAATCATTTGGTGTTTTGTAAGTAAAACAAAAATAGTTTATTTTAAAAAACGACGTATTTGTGTTTAGCGTTTTATGAGCGATTTAAGGCATCGATTGCTCAGAATAAAATTTAAGTAATTTAATAATGAATACATAAAATCCATTTGTTAAGTAGCATAGCGTTTTAAATGAACACCTGAAGGCGGAGCTTACTGTCCAAAGTAAGAAAATATCGTGACAACAATGTGTTAAAATGTTTGCGCTACATTGAATAAAATTTTAGTGTTATAATAGTTGAAATCATATAATTATACCAAATTAGTATTTTACCGTGATATGGTGCTTTTGGTGAGCAATCAAAATAATTAAATTTAAAATGTTTCAACCAGATACATTTTTTTAAAAACAACTGTTTGGCTAAGAGGCTAAGACAATGTATAAGGAAATTTTAATGTTATAAAATTAAAATCTGAAAGAACTTTGCAGACTATTTAAAAAAAAAGAAAAAGAAAAAAAGGTATATGTTTCCAGATTTTATTTACTCACCCAAAGATTGAAATTGAAAAAATATTTATACATTATTTATTATTATTTATTATTGTTGTTGTCACTACTTTTTCAAGCATTATACTTTTATTTAAATATTCTGATGCGTTTTTGAAATCTGCCAAAAGAAAAGTTTTCGTTAAATATATTTCTATTTAACACATAGTCTGAAATTAGCAGTTTTCTAATATTTAAAGAGGGAAAAAAATAATCTTAGTATTAAACATTTATTTTAATTTATTTGGTACCTATTAAGTCATTTTTTCTCCTTCTAATAGACGTACTTGTTAGAAAGTTAATATGGTTTTGAAAATACATCCTGCTTTACACTTACATAATAACTTTAGAAGATTTTTTTTCCTTACCTATTCGTTGTAACTGGCTTTACAAAAGAACTGCAGTGTTCATATTGTTTACAAGATTGAGTTGATTCACGAGCATTGAAACCTAAATTGAATAAAATTATGTATTCAAAAATGTATCGCAAAAATAAAAAAAAATATTTTATCATAAAAAAAACTCTAATATCATCTACTCTTAAAAGATAAAGAAATGGTTGTTTAGCTATTTTATCTTCTAAAATATCACAATATTTATACATCAACAATTTAATTTCAATGAGTATTAAAAAGTCATAATTAAAAATAATTAACAGCTGCCTTTCGACATAGAATAAGGCTTTATATGATTTAATTTATATGCTAGAGAATATCATAAGCTGGCTGGTAATTGTTTTAATAAGTCTAAAACTAAGCTTACACTATGCGAAAATAATATTTACTTTAAAAGCAAAAATTTAATTTAATAAAAAACAATTTGAAACTATCATGCTTTAATACTTGTAAACCATTCTAAATTTGCAAGTTCAGTGACACACTAAAAAAAAAAAAAAATCGTCTGCTCTGCACGAAAATCGCCCCCAACAAGTTTTTTGCAAATTCTTATGTAAAATGACCTTCTGAATCCGAATATGACGACCATTTTGCCATATCATCCAACGTTCTGGGGGACGTCCCCCTATTTTTATCACTTTTCGGTAATTTTATGGCTATAAATTTGATTTTTAGGAGGGGAGTAGGATTATTTTAACCGTTAAATATCTTCTGAGGGGCTACAGAATTGGAAATTTGTAAAACATGGACATTTACGACAAGGGATTTTTTTTTTTTCCAGTGCAGTACAGTGTTACAGTATAACAAATTATACCGTATGTGTGCCATTCTGATTGTTTACGGTATAAATATAATATTTCTGCGGTACATAAAAATACAGTATATTGCACCACATGAGTCATAAATGACATTTATGTTGTAAAATAACTGTTTCCTGCTAAATATATGGCCCATTGTTTTAAGCCAGTGCACCATTGAAAGCCTAAGCTTACATACTTTTTCTATGCAATGAAATCGTAAAATAATCTGCGGTACACAAATAATAAATTGTATTTGCAGTGCATATATTGGGCACAATGCTACCAGTACATGTACCGTAATTTGAGGTTGAATTTTTTTTTTTTAAATGCGTATTCTTAGGCATCCATTTAATTTTTATTTATTTATTAAGAATCAAATAATTAAAAAACTTGTTATCAATTTAAGCAGACGCATTTTCTACTTGAACTAGAATATTTTAAAAGATATATATATATATATATATCAGGCCCTTATCTAATTCAGAAAAATGCCCTAATTTCCTTAAATTTCCTTATATAGAAAACTAATTAAATAAAAATAATATAAAAAAAAACCCTTATTTCTACCATTGTAAAATTAAAATGATAACTGGAATACATCCTAGAATGGGCCATAGTAAGAGAAAATAGGGCAATTCGAAATTATCTTTTATTTAAGACTCCGAATGGTAGAAATTAGACTCAGATTCGGAATCATGTTTCTTTAATAAAAATTAGCCGTCCAATTTTATTTATTTATTTATTTTTTCCAATTAGTCACACTTTTAAACCAGAAAAAAAAATATTCCTTTAATGCTTTTGTTGCTGAAAAAGAAATCCAAAATGAAAGGGAAAAAAATAAGAAGAAGAATTTCTGAAGACTGAGATGACAGACGCCTTTTCAAGGGCCACTTGTTCCTCAGTTTTTCTTTGGAAATGATTTCTTTGAAAATACAAAAACATCCGGAGTAAAAGTAAAGAAGTTTGATTATAAATATAGAAGATTTATCGTAAAAAATTGAGTTCAAACAAAAACTTTATAAAGTGTAAAAAGCTTTTTTTTCTTTAAGAAGAAAAAAGAAAGGAAAATACATTTCATTACCGAATTATGGGAAAAAATACCTATGTACGCGTGATATGGTATGATTATTTATTTAATAAAGAATCGTAATTTGATGTATAAAAAGTTTTTCAACAGGAAATTTTCAAGATATATTCATGTGTAAATTTGTATATAAACGAAAGGTGTAATAGATTTTAAGCTGCTTTAATTTAATAATACATTTTGGCTCCCCCATGATAACACCAAGTATTGTCACGAAAAGTTTGTTAACTTTCTTGTGTGAGAAAGTAGTTCGTAAAAAAAATAGGCAGGTTCTAATCGAGGAATGTTCTTTATTCAGAGTAATTTTTCAAATCGGTACAAAAAAACTGTGATTATAACGAAAATTCTCGAAACAGTCCAATAGTACTGTTCATTCATGGAATATTACAGTAGCAGTCCAATGAAGCTGTCACTCGTGCCGCAAAAGTTAACTATTCGACGAATGTTATGGAACAGTTCAAGAAAACAGTCATTTGTTCCACAGAAGTAAAGCAATAATGTGAAGTACTCCAGAGCAGAAATTTTCGCTATCTCACGAACTAAGTTCAGTCGCTTGGAGCACAGTTTCCGAGGTGATATTACCGAAGTTATCGCTCAGAATAGCTCTCTGAACAACACTGAACCGCAGCGGCTACGCACTCTCTCCTAGAAGTTAAATCACTCTCATTTATGCTTTTTCACGATAGGGTTTAGCTGTAGATTTATCCAGAATCCCGTGGAAAGTTCTAGATCTCGGCTACTTTGCATCGTACAGCTTCGAAACTTCAAGAACCCCAAACTACTGTTTTGCCAAATTTTGTCGCCAAGGAAAGTGACTGAAGTGCCTCTTTTTTTTTTTCCATTTTGACTGTAAAACTACTTTCACTGCAATAGGACAAACAACGCAGGGGAAAAAGACTTAATCTGTTGTAACAGTATGGATAATATAAGTATTCGAAAAATTTTTAGACCTCGTTTCTTTTGCATTTATACATGTTTTGAGGTGTGAGAAAACCGAAAATTACAAAATCGATGTAGTGTCCGTATACATTACAAACGGACACTACATCGATTTTGTCTGCTCATTAGTTCGTCAGTTAGTTAGTACGCATGAATATCATTTACTATTATTTTGAAAACTTAGTACGCATGAATAACATTTACTATGAACATTCTATTTCGAAAATTTCAAAATTTGTAGCCTTCTTAAAATGAAAGAATAGGGCTAAATTTTACATAAATGAACATTATGAGGATTATTTTCATAATAAATAAAACGGATTAGTTTTAAAGTATCATTTATGATATTAATCTAAAAAAATCTTGAATATATATTGTGGCGACTTCTTTTTCGCACCTGGTTCTTTTCTTCCACTAAATTCATCTCGAGACACATTAAGACACTGATCACGCTTGGTTTACTTTTAAAGATTTTACTTTTACTTACGGCACAAACATAAAATACATAAAGAACACATAAATTAACATCAAATAAAGTATTTTCTAATTAAACATATAGAATGGAACGCTAGTCCATCTTGATTCACATACGCACACACTGTTGCCACACTTTCGTACCAAACTTTTCAGTTCTTGTTTTGGGATAATCTCGAAATCAGAGGTGCGGCGTTCACACCTTCCCTCCAGTTTCACTTGAGGGACAATGGCCTTCACAGTGAAACTACTAACAAAAATTTGTGGATAATTTATATAACTGTCCATGAAAGTCTAATTGTCCTTTTAAATTCTTAATTATTGTTTCATCTTTAAATAAATATTCATGAAAGTCTAATTGTCCTTTTAAATTCTTAATTATTGTCTCATCTTTGACCTAATATGCAATGTTCCATCAAGAGCAATAACATTTATATTTCACTTAAAATTTAAATATTTTCTATGGTATAAAATAAGTAACATTTAAACACATAATAGAAATAAAATATATATAATATATATGAATAAACATTTATCCTGACATGGATTTTCTTATGCACTTTAAATAATCTTAATGAATTAATATACTTGAATATAAGAAACAAAATAAACACATATATATATATATGTTACCGCTAAAGTGCAGAAATCAGTTAATCTGCAGATTAGCTAGGTAATCTGCACATTAACTAGGGTGATCCATTAAAGTGAGGAAAATTGTTTTATTTCTCAAATTACCTAGGTAATCTGCGAATTACCTAGATAATCTGCACATTACCTACTAGGCACTAGTTAAAGTGAAAATAAGATATCTGGTGTTGTAATTTTACAGCACTCTGTGTTGTATTTGTTTTTTCATTCAGAAAAAAAAATAGTTTTCTTTTCTTTTTTATTTCTTTCTTTACTTATTTTAATCTGCATGTGTTTTAATTTTTATATCTTTTAAAGTTATATTTGTTTTATTTTTTATTTATTTCATCTTTTTTATTCTGTCAATATAAGTTTGAAGATGTTATGCATTTTTAATATGAAATATAATAGCTTTAATAACTTTCAATAAATTCTATTTTATAAATGAATGTTAGAATTGTAATACAGTAACGATTTCTTTTCAAAATAAAAATATTTAACAATTTAAAATTAAAAAAAAAAAAAGTTTTATTAACAACTTATATTGCTTTTACTATTTAAATACTAGAAATATTAAATTAGACAAATCAGAAGCATTATTTAAGAAGTACTTCAAATAATTAAAACTGCTTTAACATTTTTTAGGATGCATGAAAATTAAAATGACAGTTTTCAATGCTTTATTAAACCATATTTTGCAGCATACATATATCTGCACAAGTTTAGCAAATATATTAATTAAAAAAAAAAAAAAAAAAACTTTATTAACATTTTTTATGTGATAAACTACAACGAAATTATCTGAAAAAGCGAACAAAATTTAAAATAAATAAATAAAAGTATAATCATGATATATAAAATATGTACAGGAAACGTGAAACTGAAAGAAAAAAAAGAAAATGTAATGAAATGCTAAAAAATGTATGAAATTTTGTAGAAATGTACAAAAATTTCATATTAAGTATTTATTAAATGCCATAATATTTTTCAAAGTTAATAATTAATATATCTTTTTTTTTTTTTCAATAAGTAATAGTAATTTAAATCAATTTTAAAAAGTTATGGTTTAATAGTTTTAGTTCGGAAGGAAATAATTACTGTAATGTAAATCTAATATTCATAATTCAAGATGGAGTTTCACGAGAGACAGCTTTTAATTAAGATTTCATTTCATTAATAAAATGCAGACCCCTATCAAACTTATATTGACAGAATTAAAAAAGATAGAAATAAAATCAAAATTAAAACAATTATAACTTACTTGTTACTTTAAATTTTGTGTTAGTCATAAAAATAAACCTAATCATGGCTTACATCCACATTTCCATGGCCACATTTTGCGTTTGCCGTTTATCGGTTTATCATCATAGCGTAGCGGAAGTGCGGAAGGGAAGGGGTAAAAGTTTCAGTTATGTTTGAAGGTCATTCGCGTATCTGTATCACATGGCTGTTTGACGTCATAGTGAATATAAAAAAACTTAGGCTCGAAACAAACATTTGAACTTTAACGATACTGAAACCGTTAATCTGCAGATTACCTAGTTAAATTGCGGAAATCACTTTATTCCGCACTTTAACGGGTTATTTTAGTTAATCTGCAGATTAGCTAGGTAATCTGCAGATTAACGGATTTCGCGTTTTAACGGTAACATATATATGTAATAACAAATACAATATTAAACTAACTTATGACTTTATTCATGAATGCGTGATAAAGCATCTGCAATAGTATTACTGCTTCCTGGCTTATGAGCAATAGTCACTTGATAGCGAGATAGAGCCAATGCCCATCTTTGTAATCTGGCGTTCTTAGGAACTGTTTCTGTCAAATATTTTAAAGGGTTATGGTCCGTGTGTAAGATAATAGTGGCTCCATAAGTCCACATTTCGAATTTACCTAATGCCCATATTACAGCATAAGCTTCCCTTTCAATAGTGCTCCACTTTGATTGAGCAGGGGTCAGTTTTTGGCTTGCGAAAGTTATAGGTTTCAGTTTATTCTGCTCATCTCTCTGCATTAGACAGGCTCCAATTCCGGTCACTGAAGCATCAGTATCGATTTCAAAAGGTTTCGACATATCAGGTGTATACAGAGATGTTATAGAGCACAAACAATTCTTTAACGAATTAAATGCGCTTTCGGCTTCTTCTGACCATGGAAGGTCGTTTGGCACAGTTTTTCGAGTTAAGTCCGTTAAAGGTTTTGCTATATTGGCATACCGAGGCACATAGTCTCTGTAATAGTTAAATAATCCTAGGAGTGACTTCAATGTTTTCTTAGTTTTAGGGGCTTTCAAATCTTTAATAACTGATATCTTGTCCGGATCTGGGCCGTGCTCTCCTGAGCCTACGACATGTCCTAAATATTTTACTTTCGACATCGCAAACGAGCATTTCTGTAAATTTGCCGAAAAATTCAATTTTTTCAGAGTTTCTAAAATGGATTTAATATGATTAAGATGATCTTCCCAGTTTGAAGAAAATATGATAATATCATCAAGAAAACTTTCGGCGTAGTCACTATGAGGTCGTAATACTTGATTCATTATTCTTTGGAATGTTGCTGGTGCTCCAGATAACCCAAATGGCATCACCTTCCACTGATACTGACCCTTTGGAGATACAAAACTGGTTAATTCTCGGCTTTGCTCTGCTAAGGGTATTTCCCAATATCCCTTAAGGATATCTAAAGTTGTCAAGTAACGAGCTCCACCAGCTTTAAATCTAAGATTTTCTGAATTCTGCATAGGAAAAGGTGGAATTTTACTAACTGAGTTCAGCTCTCTGTAGTCCACGCAATGTCGGACAGTTCCATCTTTCTTGGCTACACATACCAATGGATATGCTATTTCTGCTGAAGAGGGTTCTATCAGGTATTTTTCCAATAATTCTGCTATCTGTTTTTCTATATTAGATCTTAATGTTTCTGGAACTTTATAAAGATGAGGTTGTTTCCTCTCTACTCCAGACTTTAACTGGATAACATGTGGAGGAACTTTGGCTTTCTTTAATTCCCCATCAAATATTGTTAGATATTCTTTAATCAAATTCAACAGCTGTTTATGTTGCTTTGCTGATATCGAATTTGATTTTATACCAGCTTTTAGTTCTTCATCCGTTACTTGCCGTGATTCTACGGGCGCATGTTGTATATCTCCAAACTCTTCATCTGTTTCGTAAATAATTCCTACAGCTCTGACAGGTTGAATATATTTACGCAATTTATTTTGATGAAGATGTCGAACACTTCCATCAGGTAGTTTGACATAAAAAGAATGTGGAGACTTCTTTTCTACTATTTCTACTGGTCCTTTCCATTTTGAACAAAGACGATTTGTTGAATCAGGGATTAACACTACAACTTCATCCCCAACAGAAAATTCGGTATCTTTTGACCGTAAATTATGATAATGTACATATTTCTGCTGCTGTTCTTGAGCTATGCTATTCGCATACTGTGCCGCGTCTTCTAAACGTTTCCGGAGTTTCAACAGATAGTCAGCTACAGATTCTCCAATCCCTTGAGGAAGTACGACTTCATCTTCCCAACTTGATTTGAGGATGGCTAGAGGTCCTACAGGTGGTCGCCCATGAACTAGTAGGAATGGAGCAACACCCGTTGTAGCGTTAGGCACTTCTCTGTATGCCCATAACAAGAATGGCAACTGTTTATCCCAGCCTCGACCTTGTGAATTAATTGCATGATGTAGCATGGATTTCATAGTTCCTATCCATCTTTCAACCAAACCATTCGATTGTGGATAACCTGGAGTGGAAAATTTAGGAACAGATCCTAATAGTTTTAAAAACTCTTTTGTCAGCTGTGCGGCAAAATTTCTTCCGTTATCCATTGCAATTACTCGAGGAATTCCAGTTCGTACAAATATTTCTATAAATGCATCACAGGCTGCCTTTGCTGTTAAAGACTTCAGAGGTATTGCTTCCGGCCAACGACTATGCTGGTCCATAACGCACAGTACATACTGATGGCCACGTGATGACTTTGGCTCTATTGGGCCTAAAATATCGGCATTAACCACTTGAAATGGGAGTTCTGGCCTTCCAACAGCTTCGATAGGTGTTCTATCATTTACTTTTCCTTTCCTGCGCATTTGACAATCATGACACGAAGCACATAATTGTTTAACTTCTTTTGGCATTCCTTCCCACCAGAAAGACATTGCAATCCTATCTCTGGTCTTCTTAGCTGCCAGATGTCCACCAGTAGGAGTTTCATGAGCTAATTTCAAAATGTCCTTTCTTCTGCTTGCCGGTACGACCAATTGAATATATTTCTGTCCGCCTACTTTACCCATATGATATAATAAACCTCTTTCAATCCAGTAACCATTTTTATGTTGCCTAGCTTCTTCGAAGCACCTTTTCAATGTAGGACAGGCTAACTGCTCATCCCTAAACACTTGTGCTTGTGGAACAGGGATATTTTCATTTCTTTCATCTTTACTATCGGTTTCGGTCAATGTCTGTTTAACTACTGAGTTATTAAAGACTTTGGTTTCTGGATGATGCGACTCGCTGTTGTTTAGCTTTGCCTTTCGAATAGTCTCGTGACTTTCTCCCTCCATACAGAACATACACTTTTCATTATCTTCTGTGAGTGGGGTACTAATTGCCTCATCCCCAAGATAATTGTCGTTTGAATTATTCTCAGGTACACTGAACAAGGATTGTTCACCGACTTTATTTATTGTGATTACTTCAACCTCTTCTTCTGAAGAATAGTTTCCGGGAGACCTTCCCTCCACTTTGAACAAGGACGGTTCATTGTTTTCTTCCACTAGGGTGATATTAACCTCAACCCCTGAATTTCCAGGATTTCTTCCTTTCACATGGAACAAGGATTGTTCATCGACTTCTTTCTTCGGGATATTCACTTTATCCCCTAAAGAAATGTTTTCGGGAGACCTTCCCTCCACACTGAATAAGGATTGTTCATTAGCTTCTTTTACTGAAGTGATTCCTGTACCATCTCCCAAATAAGAACGCTTTTGTTCCTTCAACCATTCATATACCCTGGGAGTGATTAAAGCTTCCTCATGCAGCCCTTCTACTACTGCAGCATGCACTTGAACATATGGAATGATTTCTTCATCTGTATGAAGACTTAGCGGAACTGACACAAGTTGTGCTTCCACTGGATTACCTATAGCAGGTCTCAAAAGAATTTTCCCACTTGACTGTAAGCGTTCCTCAGGTACAACTGATTTTCGTAGTACGGTGATTTCTGCACCACTGTCCACGATGCCTTGAAATTTTTGGCCTCCGATTTCTAAATCCACTTTCAGAAGCTCGCCATCTTTCTCGTTGACTGGAAATTCCCACTCGAAACAAGCGCTATTTAGATTAACACTGACCTTATTAAGGCCCTTACTTTCTTGACTCTTTTTGTTTGTTTTCACGTAAGATGTACTTGCTGAATTCAATTTGGGGCAGGATTTTTTCATATGGCCTTCCTTTCCACACAAATAGCAGGAGAATTTCGGACGAATGTCTCTTTGTTCTTGCTGTGGCTTAGTAAAAACCCTTTTCTCATCTCTATTGTTATTTCCGAAATTCGCCCCTTTGGATGGAAGATTCCAATTTTCTTTATGAGAAATTTCTTTCGGTTTTTTATTGAAAGTCATTTTGACATTTTCATAATCATCTAATTTACTGGAAATAACATCAGATGACTTAAACAATGACCATTCATCGATGAAATGTTCTTTAATTTCTGGAGGTACTTTCCTTTTAATTTGATCTGTAATAATCAAATCATATAATTCTTCAAATGTGTTAACTTCTAATCCCCGAATCCATTCAGTAAAATAGTTTTTCAACTCGTAAGCAAAATCTCTCCATGTGATATCAGCTTTTTTAGTATGCTTAATGAAAAGTTGTCGAAATCTTTCAGGAGTAAGTTTATATCTCCTTAACAATAACTCTTTTACTTTTCCGTAATCATTCGTGATTTCTTCGTCTTCCCGAGCTATAACTTCCGCGATTTCGTATGGCAGTAGCCCAATGAGATGAGAAACCCAATCATCTCTTTTAATTTCGGCACGTTTTGCCTGCCGCTCAAAAAGAACTAAATACAGGCTAATTTCGCATGTTTTAGGATCAAATTTTTGTAAGATGTTATGTAATTTTACGCGCGTTTTCTCAGAAGTTTCATTTGTAATTCCTTTCTTCTCAAGTTCTATTCTTGCATTTTCCAAACGCATTTTTTCCAATTCTATTTCTTCTCTTCTTATGCGTTCCTCCATCTCTTCTTTTCTCTTACGTTCCTCTATTTCTTCCCTTCTTATGCGTTGCTCCATCTCTTCTTTCCTCTTCCGTGTTTCAAGTACGTTCGCTAATGTTTCTTTAACGAATTCTTCATCGTAATTCTTTGAAGCCAAAATAGCATCTCTTAACTCATATAACTTTAAATGTTGAGCTCCTTCCACTCCAAGCTCAGTAGCAACTTCTTGCAAATCTTTTTTAATCCCTTTGCCCAAAAATGCCATCTTCGGATGGATGAAATCAAATCAAGTTCAAATTTTCCGTGAATAAAATAAATTTTCTTATATTTATAATCACAAACCCTATTGTTTTTCCCCTAAGAACACCAGATTTGACATCTTAGTTTTTATAGTAAACAACATTTTCCCCCAAATTAAATAAAATAATCATTAAGTCGGAATGCATACATAAAAGGAGAAAAAAAAATAATATGTATCGAAATAACAAATTAAAAAAAAAAAAAAATGTTTACACAATCAACTCTTTCATTAAATAAATCAGAATATACTTTATTACATAACCAGCTTTCAATAAATTAGAAATAATGTTGCTATAGCAACCTTTAATCAAACTTACTTTTAAACAGAAAAAGAAAAAAAAAAAAAAATTCCGATTCATTCCTCAAAGTAAAAAAAATAAACAAAACCGGACGTTCACAAGAATAATTCACTAGTTTTTTTTACTGAGATATTTCATTAATATTCCAATAATAATAAAGATAAATAAATATAAATCATTATCAACGTCTAACAAATAAAGAATCATTCAATAAAACAGAACAAATAAATCAAAACAGAACTTGTTTTTTTTTTTTTTTCCCACAATCTACTTTAATGAAATCTTATTTATTCTAAATCACGTGATGAATAAAAAGAACACACAGAAATTAACAACAATGATCTTGAATAGCATAAAAATATATTCTTTTCAACATTCTTTTTACCATTTTCCGGCTTTTTAAATACAAATAAACAAATATATTTCTATTTTTCATTTTTCAAACGCTAGAATTATTATTATTTCAACATTACGAAATATTTAATTTCCATTTACCTATTCTTTACCTTGTTGGAATACAAAATCGGAACAAAATATCTAAATGCTTAATCCTAATTATTTTACATAAACTTATACAAAATATGACTCTTGATGGAACATTAAAAAAAAAAAACATACCCTTTTTTTTTCATCACTATCATGAAATAATCCGTACGTGCACTAGCTATTTCACATATGCTTGTCGACTGCGCCAATTGTGGCGACTTCTTTTTCGCACCTGGTTCTTTTCTTCCACTAAATTCATCTCGAGACACATTAAGACACTGATCACGCTTGGTTTACTTTTAAAGATTTTACTTTTACTTACGGCACAAACATAAAATACATAAAGAACACATAAATTAACATCAAATAAAGTATTTTCTAATTAAACATATAGAATGGAACGCTAGTCCATCTTGATTCACATACGCACACACTGTTGCCACACTTTCGTGCCAAACTTTTCAGTTCTTGTTTTGGGATAATCTCGAAATCAGAGGTGCGGCGTTCACATATATAGAGGAGAGTAGGGAGGGATGGGACAGTTTTGACAAAAATATTTTTTACAAATTTACTTTTGCTGGTACAACACTGTAAGTTTCAGAGAAACAAATTGAAACATTTTAACATCTTTTAAAAATATAAATTTGATGGTAATAATTAAAATATTAATTTTATAAGCCAATTAACATAGTCATAAAAATGTCCTATCCCTCCCTTATATGAGGGAGGGATGGGACATGTTTATTAAGTTAAAATAAATACATAATATACAGACATACTATGAAAAATGACAAAAACAGTG
This sequence comes from Salticus scenicus, assembly GCA_963930645.1. Taxonomy (NCBI): domain Eukaryota; kingdom Metazoa; phylum Arthropoda; class Arachnida; order Araneae; family Salticidae; genus Salticus; species Salticus scenicus. The sequence goes on from OZ005654.1 coordinate 153,612,843, forward strand.
GGACACGATGTAATGTAAGGTTAATTGATTACGAATACCACCTATTTTATCCAACATTAGAGTATAATGTACCACTTAAATAAAAATTTCCAAATGCTCAATCAGTTCTTTTTTTTTTTTTTTTTTTTTTTACTTCTAGCAGACTGTTTTTTAGTTCAAATATTCAAAATTAAGTTTGTGTTTTATTTATATGTTTTGTGGTTCCCTGAATATTAATAAGGTTTTTAGTGGCTAGTCTGGGTGTGTTTCAGCATATCTCAAGAACAAATATTACCAAGAAATTCTAACTGTAACTGATGAGTGTAATTTCTTTTGTATGTTTTACCATGTCCAGGAAAACTTGCTCAGGAATGAAAATTAATTCCTTATACATATATAGTAAATAAAGTATTTTTAAAAGTTAAAAGGGTAAACAAAAGTCGTGTGAATGCCACACCAATTATTTTCCATGATTTTGAATTTGTTTCGTGCATTTTTTTCTTCCATCTATTCATTCATTTGCCTCTTACATTTTCTGTTTAAGGAGTATCAGAATCTTCCTTCTTCTTCCTTTTCTTACATGTCCCATCCCTCCCTGAGCTGCTCTGTCCCATCCTTCCCTTTTCATTATTTTTCAAAATATAATTTATTATTAGACACATGCTACTTTTAGGCTTAATTTAGCTACTAATTCATAAAAGTTATATTATGAGGTATATAAAATATGAAAAGTGATTATGCTGACATCAGTGAGTGACGTTGAAAACTTGCCTTGAAAATTAAGCAACTGTTCACTTTTCTCTATATATTAAAAAAAAGTAACTGTCGCTGGCGTCAATTTTTTTTGTCTGCGACAGCATCTTCTCGCGGAGGGCAAAGCGCTCTGCATCTTGAGAGGTATCAGCGTATTCCGACTGCTTCAAGGAAGGCATTTCAGCTGCTTAGGAATTTCTATCATTTTAATTAACAAAGTTATAACTAAAAACGTCGGGTTTATAAAGGTACTCTACTTGCCACCGGAGTGAAAAGTTTCTCTTATGGCGTTTTTTTTTTCTGTGTTTCTGACGTCATTTTCCTCAGGAAAATTAAAATGAGATTAATGGTGTAAATAGAAAAATTAAAAAATTGGCATCTTTGAGATGCTCGAGAGAAGAAACAAATTATTTATAAATAGCAAAACATGAAAATAACCGATATTTAAAAAATATTGAGTAAAAATTTAATAAAAATGAAATGAAAATTAGTTTATATTTTTAATTTAGTTTATATTATTATTTTATATTATTAGTTAAGTTTATACTATTAGTTTAGTTTTTATTATTAGTTTTTATTTTGACATTAGGCGAAAAAGATTTAGTAATGAATATAATTATTATGTTAAACAACGATTGGTATAGAATTAGAGGTTATGCCCAGGAATTGGTATAACTTCAGTATAACCCCACAGCTGAATTTGGCGATTTTCCTTTGGCGCCGTTTTGAACGATAACGATGTGGTTCTGGACTGTTTGCGATATAATATGGCAGCCTTTTTGTTATTTATTTTGGATTCATGATTTTATGTTTTATGATTTCGATTATGATTTTATCATTTATGATTTTTAGATTTATGATTTAGCCATAATCGCCAACAAAAAATCGCCAGATATCGTTGTGGCGTTATACTGAAGTTGTTCCAAAGGTACTTACGTATTAACGCCACCGCAGCTACAGATTAAGTACCGTCAATCTACACCTAAAATTTTTGCGACAAATCATAAAATAAAACACTTTATTTAAAATCAAATTTCAAAATACTTTATTTAAAACAAAGTAGTCAATCTGATTTCGGTGGAAAATGGGCCGATATAAAGTTTAACATAGATTCAAAACAGTCTCTATTATCTTTCACCTGATGCTGTCGCCATATGAACTCTGATAAATAAGATTCCAAAAGATGTCTCGCTGCCCCCCTATGTCTCTTGTGTGCGAACAACAAGATTGCTCTTTATTGGCGCATTAGCGCAACTTCTGCTGCGGTGGCGTTAATACGTAAGTACCGAAAAAATTATAAAATAGTGCAATAATAATAATAATAAAATTCTCAACCTATTTTTGTTTTTTAAGCATTGATGTAAAACTTTGCAGAAAACAGAATTTAATTTAATACAACAGGGCTTTTTTTGTCTATTTTTTCATGTAATGGAATGAAGTAACTGCATTGCTAAAATATTTTAGTTACACCTAATACAGGACCTCACTGGCAGATTTTAAATTTTTCATTTATTTTGACGATGACTTAAATTATCTATCTCAGTTATGCATGTCAAGATTTTTGCGAGAAAAGTCTAAGCTACTTCGGTGCCAAATTTAAAATTTCGCCAAGAGGTTAAACTGTACCATTGCTTTAGCACAATTTTTTTTTTTTTTTAATTTTATTTTAAATATTTTTTTAACTTAATTCAAGTGAGAAAAAAAAGAAGAACATTTTTTATTTGGTCTAAATATACAAAATATCTCCAGGTAAAATATTATCCGTATTATTAGAAAGAAAATGGCTAAAGTAGTTTTTCCTGTACCATTGATGTCTCTATAAATTAAATTATCCAATATCATTATATTTCATTCTCCACACGCATTTTTTATTTTCTAAATTCAATATTATATAATATATGTGTAAAAAATCAAGGTGTAATCAGTACATATCCAGAAGATGTAGCCAACAAATATTCAGATGCCATCATTAACACAAGTTCGGGAGATATCGCCAACAACTATTAAGATGTCATGATCAATATATGCCAGTACATATCGCCAACAATAATAATTATTCAGAAGATATCGCCAACAAGTATTCAGGAGCCATCACGAATATTTATTAAAAAAATATTGTCAAAAAATATTCAAAAGTCATCCAATTTATGAATGGTGATGGTCTATCTCGAATACTCCAAACCGGCAATTCGTTATTACAATATGATCAAGGATGAATTTTTCACTTATCAGTAGGTTTCGAAAAATGTGATTTTTTTTTTCCCGATTTATCTTAGTATTTAATATAGTTTACGAAGTGGTAAAATCAGATATTGACAGGCATCTTCGCAAATTCATGGCGACAATGCAAAATCGCTATCTGAAAAAAATTGTCCTGTCGTACTACTACTAATGAAATGTTTAAAATAATTACAATAATCACATAAGCTACTTATTTTCAATGGATCTGTCTAAATCATATTCTAGGAAAAATGCACTTTAAAAAGTTGCATCTTTACTGTTGTAAGCACCATTTTAAACCTTGCTGTACATTGGAAATAAATGCAGAGTGTTACATATTGTCCTAAATTAACTAAAAAAATTCAATAGTAAAAAATATAGGCATTAGAAAAAATAAGTTCATAATTTCTTTAATCAAGCAATAATACCCGAAAAATTCATCTTCAAACAGTGACAAAGATTTAACAAGTGGATCGTATACTAAAGCTGTAACGCTAAATCATTTAGATGTTAAGAATTTCTCTCTGTTCTAAACAGTTAGTGCTATCGTTGTTTATTTTGTGTGTCTAGCTGTCTAACATATGTTTTCTCTCAAAATAATGGCAAATTGTTATTAAACTCTCGAACGTTCAATGTGATACCAAATATGGTGGATTTCTATAATATTGTTCAACTTTTCTCTTGTATTATGTATTATTAATATTCCAATTCAATGAAAGGCAAAGTTGCGAATAGTCGGGTAGAATCCAGCAGGGGTTAATGAGCGAAGCAAGTCGGGGTGAGGGAAAGCCTTCCTTGGGGGTTGGGTGAGCGGAGCGAGCAGGGGGCAGAGCCCCCTAGTAGTGTTATAAAATAGTTTTTTTTTTTTTTTTTTTTTTTTTTTGTTACATAAGCTTAGAGTTCTCCAACTAAAATGATACATAGCAACAAATATGGGGCTGTAGTTACTTCACCTGGTGGAAGTGTCAAAAAATAAAAACAATGTTTATTTTAAGAATAATTTTAGGTGTCCCATCCCACCCAATGTCCCATCCCTCCCATCCCTTCCGATTCTCCCCTATTCTACTTTAAAATCTGTACTTATGTATGTTTTTATATTTATTCATATTTGTTTCTGTTCCATTCTCAAAATTTTAATTATGAGGGAAAACTATAGCCTCTGAAGAGTCGTTATGTCGAGAACAAACCTTAAAGGCATGTTGTCGTGTAAACAATTTAAACAATTTTATTGATTTTTTGAGGGAATTTAATTATTATCAGTTACTCAGAAATATGTATGATATACATATGTGATGCATACATACATACACACATATATACTTCTAAATGTAAATCCTCCGATATGTTCAACATTTCAATATTTGTCATTTTCTTTTTCCAAATTTTAAATCTGAAATTTTTAATTTTAATAATATTTAAAATTTTGAAAAACTGCCAACACAATATTGTTTTCCAATTTTTTTCCTATCACCAGAAAAAAAAAAAGAACTGTTTTATATTTTAAGCAAAAACTTGTTTTAAATATCATTAAAAAAAAAAAAAAAGCATGTTTTACAGGAGAGTCAAAATTTTCTTGTCGCACAAATTTTTAAAATTATTTGTCATTTCTAATCATTAGAAAATAGTTCTATTTAAGTCAAATTAACAACAACAAAAAAAAAAAAAAAAATTGTAAGGAATTTTTAAGCTAATATGTACATTTTTATTTTTATTTTTATTTTATTTATTTATTTTTTGTCAAGTTTAATGTCATACACCCCTTAAAAGGTCACTGAAACATTTCAAATTGAATTACGCAAAATCACTGTCAAATAAACCGGAAAATGCAGTAAAATATACTATCACAAAAACATATATAATTAATTACTTTTTTTTTTTTTTCATATTTTTGTGCATTTATGAATTTTTGATGCAAAATGCAGTTTACAGTGTTTACACCAACAGTCGACTTTTATTATCATCTCCTAAATCTTAAAATTTACAACTTTGACTTTATTTATTTTGATAATTATTTGATATGAAATTAACATAAGATAATGCTATTCAAAATCTCTCATTTGAGAGAAGAATCATTTAATTAAACTACAATATTTTGTAAATATTGCTTTAATGCTAATCTAAAAAGTTTGACTGCAATTTCAGTGCAATAATTACCATTCATCCATGATTGTTTTTCAATCAACTCAGTCCCTGTATTTCGGTGGCTGCTACACATTTTACCATCAGCAGAACATTCGGGAAAATGCCCTAAAGTTAATTTAAAAAAAATTCCGTAATTAATACTATCAATAAAATCACAAAACACAACAAACCTAATTAATTAACTGAGAAAATAATCACCGAATTTATCGAAAACTTATTATTTTGTTAAATTTTGATAACAAAATGTAATTATGCTTTTTAACAAGGAGGATAAAATTTAAGGTATTTTATCATTATTACTTTCTTCTATATTCAATAGAAGAAAATATTGGATTTGTAAAAATTTTCGACTTTCGGTTTTCGACGGATGTATACGTTTTGAGGGTCCATAACACGATTTGACCATTTTTAGAAAATGTCTGTGTGTGTGTGGGGGGGGGGGGGACAAAAATTTTGTGGTGACTGTATCTCCAGAACTAGTGCTCAGAATTGTATATAAATTTATATGTAGATGCACCTTGACCTAAGTGCCTATCAGCTTTTGGTATCAACTGCTCAACAGGTGGTGCCGTTATACAGTGATTCCCGTAATTTAAGGGTAGGCTATATCTCAGGTTCTATGGCGTATAATCAAACAAAACTTGATATGTGATAAGGTCATTATGAGACATTATGCTGATTCAGTTTGAATGCTAATAAGCCAGTAGGTGGCGCTGCTTTACTGCGATTTCCGCAATTTAAGGGAAGGCTATATCTCAGGAACAACTGCACAGAATTGCACATAAATTTATATATAGATGCACCTTGACATAAATTAATACCTGTAGACTTTTGGTGTCTACCGCTCAACAGGTGGCGCTGCTACACAGCAATTTCCGCATATTAAGGGAAGGCTATATCTGAAATACTATTGCGTATCATCAAACAAAAGTTGATATGTGAGACGGTAATTATGAAATATTATGCTGATTTAATTTTAATGCTTATCGGCTGATTGGTGGCGCTGCTATACTGTAAGTTTTCTCGATAACAGGAAGGCTACATCTCAACATCTATGGCATATAACTGTACGAAACTTGATATGTAAGATAACCATTATAAAAACGCACTTTTTAAGATATTATTTATAGATCATAAAACTGTCTTTCTTTGGATATTTAGAGTTAGTTTTCTCTAAGATGAAACTCATTTGCATTTATCATGCTAGGTAATTTTAATAAATAATAGTTTTAGTAAATTATTTGCACTTATTGAATTTATATAGGAAAATATCGGAGAAAGTCTTGTGGTGGCCACAACATACTAGTTTCGATATATTTTATCATTCTTCACCTCGCCAATGAAAGAGGCATAAGTCAAAAATTGGCAACTTTGAGTTGATCATTGAAAAATGTGTATGAAGTGCTCCAACGTGTGCGAGAAGTGTCACATCTCTGTCTCGCAATTTATCCTCCTGAGAAGCATTTATGTCAGTTTTATCGAAGGCAAGTAAATGCTCTATCGTATCCTTTAACCATTTGCCGGTTCTATATAATTTCACTCCTCTGGTCAGTGTTGCCAAATTTAACGACTTTTTTATTTAATATCACTAAATTTTAACTCTAATGGTTGCCTAATCACTTCGAAGGTTATTAGTCCATTATGTATATCATATATCACTCCTCAAAATTATTGATGATAGTTGAATAAAAGTCTCTAAATTTGGCAACACTGTTTAGAACGCTTTAGAGCATAAAGACCGTCAAAGGGTTAAGTAGACTTTTTTCAAATACTGCAATTTTGAGATGAGTCACTTTTCTTACGATTCTTGATACGATTTCTTGACATATTTCAGTTTTCATACAATCAGAATAGTGACTTATAAACAATACAGCATTTTTTTTTTTTTTTTTTTTTTTTTTTTTTTTAAGCGATTCCGTAATATCGGCTCTTTCTTCCTGAATATGCTATTGACAATTTCACTCGTTACAAAAAATAAATAAATAAATAAATAAGATAAAATAAAATAAAATAATAATAATCATATACCCTGTGCAGAAATTTATTATGCTTTCTGCGACAAGCTTCATCAACACCAAAATCTTTCTGCAGGAATAGTTTGTGAAGTTAACATTTATGAATTCAAAATAAATTATTGTTAAATAGTAAATAATATTCAGTAATTTTAACTAGACACAAATGCACATATCTGCACTATTGCAAGAACATACTCTTTTTTTTTTTTTTTAAGAAATGTGAAAATAAACCTATTGATCTTAATTGCTTCAGATTTTTTGTTCACATTAATATACAATATTGTTTATAAAATATTCAATGAATTCAAACCATAAAATGCAGTAACACATAAAAAAAAAATCTGTAAATTTTTTAAGGCTTTAAATCATAAAATGTCTAAATTAAACAAATGTTACAAATACTTTTAAAATTTCGTTACTTTTTTTATATTAAATATATATATTTAAATACACAAATGCACTTATTTCATAAGGTGCAAACCAAACAACATAAAACATAGTACAGAACTCAAAATTAAAATACAACAAATTAAAAGTAAAAATTAATATAGAATACTGAATATCTTAATGAAATATAAATAATTTACAGCATTTATACTTTTTGAGATTATTAGAAAGATGCAAGATAACATTCTAACACAAGATTCATTTTTAACACGCTTTTATTAGCTTCACCTGTATGTATGTTTGTATGTATGTTTGTAACCGCTCTGGGAGCAAACAAAAAATACATATTGTAAAAAAAGACTTTCCCTACGTGAACGCTGTGGCTGTGAGGAAAAGCTCCGGGCTACGAACCTAAAGGTCTAAGTCTAACGTTCGATCCCAGTCAGGGGAGGTTTTTTAAAAATGGTTTTTGTTTAATTCTAAATTATTTTATAATCACCCTATGTAATATGGTGTGTCACTCACACAATTTTTTCTTACCCTGCATTTTAATACTATAAAGATAGATATTTTGTGCTTTTTAGTTCACATTTCAATAAAAGTGTGTTCTTTAATTTTTTAAAAGTATAATTTTATTCTTTTGAAAATGAAAGACGATTTTCTTGTATAAATGTTTTATTATATTATATACAAATAGCATAAAGATGTGTATTTGAAATCTAAAAAATGTGATTCGACATTAAAGAATTCAGAATGTATAATTATACCATCATTTAAATACATAAAGTAAAACAGAATACAAGATCTAAGTAACACAGTTATAGGCAAAGCATAGTCGAAATATTTTCATAAAGATTGAGGCAAGTGAAACATTTAATTTTTAAGGAAATGTTGAAATGGGAAATATAACAGATTTCATGGATAACATCTATAATAGAAAATAATGATTACAGATGAATGAAATAAATAGAAATCAATTAAAAGTAATATTTGATATTAATATCTATACAAATAAGTAAATAGAAATAAATAAATAAAAGCATTTGCTGTAAAATTATTATTTATTGAAAACAACTACTAATAGATAAAATTCCTTTTGCTTACAATTTATATATATATACATATATTCAACAAAACCTTTGGTTTGACTTTTATTCAAAATAACTATTTAATTTGCAATATTTCAATTAAAAAAAATTTAAAAATTCAAATTTTTAAAAAATGAAATAATGAACAAGCTGTAGAAACTATTGAAAAGAGTATTTCTGTAAAATAAATTAATAATTTTTTTAACGACTTCGTATGCTTAAACAACAAAATTTAAAGCCAAGAATTTTAATCACAATTAAAATAATTAATGATTAGTAAAGGAAAAAATTAGAAAAGCTATCAATTTTATAATTTAAGATACCCATTAATATTTATTGCTAAGATCTTTTACTACATATAAAATGCTAAAAACCAATAAAGTATTTTTAAGATTAATTTCTTTATTTTCTATTTTTTGAAGCAAGGTTTGAAGCTTCATTTTTTATTTTGCGTATAACTACAGACGTTACAAATTTCCCCATAGTTTTATTTCTGTATATATTTGTGAAATGTATTGCTTAGTTTGAACCAAACATTGTTTGAACCAATCAATGCAGCTTTTAAAAATTTACGTGTATTTACAGTCGGTAACAAAAGTGTCCGAACACTAGCAAAAATTTCCTATGTAAAGTAGTACACTTCTTACGGTTTTGTTAAATAAATCCTTGTCGCATCCAGTTCTTAGTCAGTGTAAGAACATGATTCGAAAAGGATTTACTTAACAAAACTGTATGAAGTGTACTTTTTTTACATAGGAATTTTCGCTAGTGTTCGGACACTTATGTTACCGACTGTACTACCACGCACATATGCACGCTTCGCATACATTAAAGGAAAAAAAATCACTAGATACAACTAATTTGTCGTGCGTATATCAGAAAATGTATGAAAATCGGTACAGCAGCAATCACACTTATTTAGAAAAAAAAAAAAAAAAAAATCACTGGATGCAGCTATTTTGTTATGCATGAATTCGAAAATGCATGAAATATGAATTTCGGAAAATGGTCGCAAAGCCACATTCTTTCGAAAAAACATCTTTTTGCAATACAATAAATACACACGACACGAGCAGCAGGCGCGGCGCGAAAACAACGGAAAGTTTGGAGGCACGAAAATGAAGTTCCGATGTGAAGAGGTTACCAGTGGAAAGTGTCGATACACCGAAACATATCACCGCATCACGAATCGCTAACGGATGCCGTATCTAAGCTAACCCAAGTGAGTTACATCCGCTCTATCTCCTCTCCTTATTCAGGATTGAGGTGATCGTATCTGCAGAAACGAAAATTTCTTCTGCAGAACAGTTTATAAATCATTCTTTGAGTTTCTCTCTCTCTCTCTCTCTCTTTTTTTTTTTCTTAACACAATGGCAAAATTTATTTGACTTAAGTAAAATCTTTCTGCAAGAACATTTCTGTTTCTGCGACATTGTCGCCGTGTCGCCGTGTTTCTGCCACGGGGATCATATATATATATATATGCATTTTATACACATGTACTATGTAGTCTTTAATTAATTTACATGCATTCTTATATACATTTATAAAGATGTGATTTTACCATGTTTTTTTTTTTTTTTTTTTTTTTTTTTCTTTTTATTAACTTCGATTCTTGTTTGTGGGTTTGTTTGTGGATTTGTTTGTGGGTTTGTTTGTGTGTTTGTCAGGGACAAATCTTGCAATCGATTTTTCACTAACTTCCCGACTAGCTAGATATTTGAAATTTTCAGGACAGCTCACAACACGGTGACAATACATTTTTCTAATAATTTTAGTCAACTATTTAAAGTCTCGCTGCCTTCGGCAGCGCTTATATGATTCAACAGATAATTTATTTAACTAACTTCCCGACTAGCTAGACATTTGAAACTTTCAGAATAGTTCAGAACACGGTGAAAATGCATTTTCTTAATACCTTTAGCCAACTGTTTCGGGTTCCTGCTGCCTTCGGCAGCGTTATCAGTACAAAACTTGCAATCGATTTTTCACTAACTTTCCGACTAGCTAGACATTTGAAACTTTCAGGACAGCTCACAACATGGTGACAATACATTTTTCTAATAATTGTAATCAACTATTTCAGGTCCCGATGCCTTCGGCAGCGCTTATATAATTGGACAGAACATTTATTTAACTAACTTCCCGATTAGGTAGACATTTGAAATTTTCAGAATAGTTCAGAACACGGTGAAAATGCATTTTTTTAATACCTTTAGCCAACTGTTTCGGGTTCCTGCTGCCTTCGGCAGCGTTATCAGTACTATGCTTGCAATCGATTTTTCACTAACTTTCCGACTATCTGGACATTTGAAACTTTCAGGACAGTTCATAACACGGTGACAATACATTTTTCTAATAATTTTAGTCAACTATTTCAGGTTCCACTGCCTTCGGCAGTGCTTATATTATTCGACAGAAAAATTTATTTAACTAACTTCCCGACTAGCTAGACATTTGAAACTTACAGAATAGTTTAGAAACACTGTGAAAATGCATTTTTTTTAAATACCTTTAGCCAACTGTTTCGGGTTCCTGCCGCCTTCGGCAGCGTTACCAGTACAAAGCTTGAAATCGATTTTTCACTAACTTCCCGACTAGCTAGATATTTGAAACTTTCAGGATAGCTCAGAACACGGTGTCAATACATTTTTTTAAATACTTTTAGTCAACTGTTTCAGGTCCCTACTGCCTTCGGCAGCGTTCATATGATTCAACAGAAAATTTATTTAACTAACTTCCCGAGTAGCTAGACATTTGAAACTTTCGGAACAGTTCAGAATACGGTGAAAATGTTTTTTAAAAATATTTTCATCCAATTGCTTCTGGACCCTGCTGCTTTCGGCAGCGTTTCCAGTACAAAGCTTGCAATCAACTTTTAACTAACTTTCCGGCTAGATAGCCATTTGAAACTTTTATAATAGCTCAAAAGACGATAGCAAGGAATTTTTTTAATACTTTTATCCAATTGCTGGGGTTCCGGCTGCCTTCAGTAGCGTTCATATGATTCAACAGAAAATTTAAAAACATGGTTTATAAAAAATTTTTTATCTTATAATTATTTCTTTTATATATATGAATGTATATATATAATGATTAATAATTTATAAAAGTCAAAACGCCAGCTAAATAATTTACTAAAAAATTAGCTTGTTTTGAGATAGACTTTTTTGATAAAAGATCAAGTGGAAGAAGTTTAAAAGGTACTATCACACTGCTCAAATTTCTCGACATGTTTTGCAAATTTAAGAAATTACAAATGAAAAAATGTATTCTGGTAGGTAAAGCGGAGCTATAGGAAGCATATAAGAATTAATTTTTCATATGGCCCCCATTATATAAAAGAAAGAGTTAAAAATAAAGTTTTTTTCATTTTTCAGGACAATGCTAGATATTTTATTTTTAAAATAATAAAAATATTTTGAGTTCTTAATTGTATGAACTAAACCATTTCATTGGGAACTTTGTAAATGAATCTCAGAAGCATTTACAAACTTAAAATTCGCCCCCCCCCCCGAACCTCCTTTCTTTTTTTCTACGAAAAATTTTACAATTAATATATAAATCTATATTTTAATTCATTTTAAACACGGATCGTACATTTATTGTAATTTAATTTATATAACTCTAAATTTTCCTGAATCAAATTTTTCAGCCGAGGATAAAAGACAGGTGTTCTACTCTGTTCGAATTTCCATGCTCAATTTATATTTAGTTATTTTTTTCTTAGGAACTGAATATTCGACAAATACACTTCCTTATTTTCTGAACATGATTAAAAATTACTATAATCCTGTCTATCCTAATATTTTTTCCTTTTTAAAAATATCTGCATTCAATTTGTAGGTCCCAAAAACCTATACGTGCCAATTTTAAACAGTCTAATTCTATTTCTATAGTTTTGCCCCTTCGCCTCCCCCCCCCTTCCGGGCTTTTTTAAAAATTTTACAAATTAGAAAATATACGCAATCGATTTGTAGGTATCAAAAACATCTATGTATCAATTTTGAACTATCTAACTCTATTTTTAACATGTTTTTATTAACTTGCTATGATGTAAGTATTAATGTATGTAACGGAATCTTGCAATTCAATTTTCGACCATTTCTGTTCGTTCGATTGACCTGAAATTTTGCCCACGACTTCATAGTCGATGACAATACTACATACAAGTGTTTCCAGTCTCCTATCCCATCAGGGGCAGGTTCTAGGTGCAAACAAAAAAATCCATTTATATGAAACTCTATCGCATGTGGCACAGGATTTGGCCGTTTTTGTATAACGTTGAGTGGCAACAATTAATAAATTAAATTTTTTTATTAAAGATGTAAATATTATGGAGCGTCACTCACACGATTTTTTCTTACCCTGCATTTTAATACTATAAAGATAGATATTTTGTGCTTTTCAGTTCACATTTCAATAAAAGCGTGTTTTTTAAATTTTTAAAAGTATAATTTTATTATTTTTTTGCTCCGCCGCCTCCCCCCTTCCCGCCCCTCCTAATAACATTACACTTTCAAAAATAACCTCATTTGACTTGCAGGCCTCTAAAACCGATCTGAACCAATTTTGAACAGTCTAACTGTATTTCTATTTTTTTTTTTTTTTTTATTCCCATAGCCCACCTTTTCCGCCCCACCTAGGACGAATTTCTAAAATTTCAGAAATTGGTTTTTAGATATTTGTGTGAGCTATATTTTAGAGCAAAAATCTCACATATATCTTTTTTGCTGTTGTTGTTGTTGTTGTTGTTTGCGATATAAAGGATTATTTGAAGTCACGTTTCGCCTCCCCCTCTTTAGGAGCTGAATTTCTAAAAATCCAAAAATTGGTTTTTAGGTATTTGATTAGCTATGTTTTAGAGCAAAAATTTCACGTATATCTGTTTTTCTGTTTGAGATATATAGGATTATGTAAAAATCACGTTTTGCTCCCTCCCCCCCCCCCCCCTTGAGGACCGAATTTCTAAAATTCCAGAAATTAAATTTTAGATATTTGGGTTAGCTATATTTTAAAGCAAAAATTTTACGGATATCTGTTTTTTTTTTTTTTTTTGAGATATGAAGGATTTTGTGAAATCATGTTTTGCCCTCCCCCCACTTGGGGGCAAATTTTGTAAAATCGCTACTTAGTGGATGTCTACGTAATAGATGGAAGATTGTCACAAAATTTGATGCTTCTCGGTCCAGGGATTTGGGCTGGACGATGAGGAATCCCTCACTCACGCACTCTCTCAGAACAAACAATTATATATATATAGATTATTTGCTGATGTCCTTCTTCTACAAACAGGCCGTATTTAGTTTTCCTTTTTTTCCGTATTTTAAGAAAAAAATTCAAATAAAGGCTTATAGTCACGCAAGTAAAATAAATAAATAATTCTAACCCTTGCATTTAATCAGCTGGAACTAACACTGATTTGGCGTGACTCTAATTTCATAAATGGTCAGTAGCTTGAATAGTACATTAACCTGTGAAACAAAATATATTTTGACCATTGAAGTTCTGAAATGTTGCATCCTGCATTCACTATTAAGTTAAATTCCTAAATATTCTCACATACATTACCCGACTACCGTAGGTAACGGAAGTACTGTGTTCGGTCAAAAATTTTGATGTCCAGTTTTTCACCTGCGATCGCCTGTTTTAAAGTCTCCTGAGTCCAAAAGATGTTTTTTGGCAATTCGTCAGTGTGTAGGGAGGGGGCGCGTAACCCCCCCCCCCCCCTTGTTAAAATTGATGCATCTTGATATCGAACCCAGAGCATATATTCTAATATTAAAGAGCGAATTGGAGCTAATTGAGAGCTAATTTCTGGTGTATATGAAATTTAAAAATTCGAAAGGGGGGTGGGGGAGTAATGCATTTTGAAACTTTGTACTGTTTTGCGTACAACGCTACCAAAAATTCAAATTTCAATTTAAAAGAAAATCCCTGTTTAATTACGAGATATAGTTATCTGCTAGTAAAAAAATTTGGTTTTTAAATTTCAGATAAAGCTATCCTGACCACCACGAAGACGCTTTTTATTGAGGAGTCTCCAGAAACCAGATCACTTTGGCTTTTGGCTGAATTTCCAAAAATGTTTTAATAAAAATTTTATTAAATATTATTTAAATGTTGCTCTTTTATATGCTTAAAGTTTTGAATAAAATTATTTATTTATTATATTAAAACAAAAACATAGAGAAAATACATTTTTTTTTAACTTTCGAGTCCTATGTGACCCCTTAACTAAAAATTATTAAAGTTTCCATAATTTTGCTGTTTCTTTCTCACAGTTTTGAATAAGAAAATAAAATTTTGCTTCCTTTGTCTCTTCTTATTTTTAATTGATGTCTTGCACTCTTTGTCTGCATATAATTAAAATTAGTATGCAGAATTCATTAATTGAGCTAAATTTTTAATTTTGTAATTGATATATATCGTTTTATGATATTCATTGCTCGTTACCACAACTGTCATAAATGCCAGTAGTGAACAACCCTGCCCATTTTTGGCTCACTTGAATTTTAAGTTAATATCCAGCTGTGGAATTTCAGCATTCTCCCAAATTTGGAACGTAAAACATCAGTTAATTTCACTCAAAATTAAATAGAATGCATCAATATATTCCTATGAGGCTCCCCCCTCCCCAAATATTTAGAAGAGATTTGGATTTTCTTAGAAATTCTAGTAAATACCTGAGGAAAACATTTACTAGCCTTTATATCTGGTTAAAATGTTATTTACAAATTAACATTCATTTTAAATAAAACAATGCACTATTGAAGCCATTAACTTTTTCAGAGATAATTGTCTTCAATTTATGATACAAGTTTCTTATATATATTTTTTTTTCTTCGTTCTTTTTAACACATTAATGAACAAAAAATACCTTTTTGTTATTTTATATGTTTTCAGTCAATTCACATTTTATTTCGCCTTTCCTAAGGAAAATTCACAGGTGTCCACAGAAAGTGCCCACTTCTAAAACAAAAAAGGTGGCCAACCGGGTTTGAAGAGCCTACTACTGACGCATTTTAAATATCAAACGCTGGTTATAATTACATCTTACAAAATTAAGAACAAGAACAATACCCAAAGGATTGTCATAAATATCCTTAAATTATCCACTATTGGTGCAGTAACTTACATTTTGCAAAATACTTTAAAAATCGATTTTAAAACATTTGATTTGTATTAAAATATGCATATATTTGAACCTAACTTTCATAGAAAGAAATTTAGCAATTTTTGAGTTTTTTTAATGCGTAATAATAATACCTTAGTAACAACACTTTAAAGATTTTTTTTTTTTTTAACCCTAGAACACTAGCGTGTTCGTATCTGCCGGTATCACTAGAGATGCGTAAAATTTACGTGCTCGTGTAAAATTCATTTTATTTGTTTATATTACCCTAGCAGGCTACGCTCGCTTCGCTGGTCCCTATTTTTAAATGAATCGCTATAATTACTGAATTCTCAAACTTGCATTAATTTTTATCACGTGAAAAAAAAAAAAAAAAAAAGAGAGAGAGAGAGAGAGAAACAAAATTTGATTAGGAAAAATGTCGAACCGGGTGTACACTACCGTCGGAAAAAATTCCTAAAATGTTCTAACTCTTATTTCTATTATTTTCCTCCTTCGTCCCCCCCTCCCGTCTATCCTAATAATTTTACAAATTCGAAAATGTCCGCAATCGATTTGCAAGTATCAAAAACCTCTATGCACCAGTTTTGAACGATCTATCTCTATTTTTATTTTTTTGTCCCTCCGCTCCCCCCCTTCCCGCCCCTCCCAATAATTTTAAAAATTCGGAAATATCCGCAATCGATTTGTAGGTATCGAAAGCCTCTATATACCAATTCTGAATGATCTAACTCTATTTTTCCCCTCCGCCCCCCCCTCCCGGCCCTCCTAATAACTTTACACTTGCGAAAATATCCCCATTCGACTTGTAGGCCTCTAAAACCTATCTGTACCAATTTTGAACGGCCTAACTGCATCTCTATTTGTTTTTCCTTATAGCCCCCCTTACCACCCCACCCTCCTTCCCGCCCCTCCAAATAATTTTACAAATTTGAAAATATCCGCAATCGATTTGTAAGTATCGAAAAGCTCTATATGCCAATTTTGAACGATCTAACTCTATTTTTATTTTTATTTTTTTGCCCCCTCCCCTCTCCCCTCCCCCCTTCTCGCCCCTCCTAATTACTTTACACTTTCGAAAATATCCCCATTCGATTTGCGAACGGCCAAACAGTATTTCTATTTGTTTTTGCCCCATACCCCCTCCCTTGCTGCCCCACCTGGGGGCTGAATTTCTAAAATTTCAGAAATTGGTTTTTAGATATTTGCATTAGCTATATTTTAGAGCAAAAATTTCACGTATATCTGCTTTTTTTTTTTTTTTTTTTTTTGAGATATATAGGATTATGTGAAATCACGTTTCGCCCCCTTCCTCCCCTTGGGGACCGAATTTCTAAAATTCCAGAAATCGATTTTTAGACATTTGTATTAGCTATATTTTAAAGCAAAAATTTTACGGATATCTGTTTTTTTGTTTGAGATATGAAAGATTTTTGAAATCACGTTTTGCCCCCCTCCCCCCTTTGGGGGGCGAATTTTGTAAAATCGCTTCTTAGTGGATGCCTACGTCATAGAAAGAACATTGTCACAAAATTTCATGCTTCTAGGTCCAGGGGTTTGGTCTGAGCGATGATGAATCACCCCCTCAGGAAGAACGATTTTATATATATATAGATTAATATTGTTTTTAAATATGTTTAGTTATTTGCTGTTTTACCCAATGTTACTAGCTTTTCATTAACTGAATAATAATTTGTATTTAAAAATATATTTGAAATCTATGAAAATGTATACCAATAAAGGAAGACCGAACGTAACATTTACGTACACTAGTGTTCTAGGATTAAGTAAAATAAAAAATTTCCCAGCCGAGTGCCACAGTTCACTCGTGATTTTTTTTTTTTTTTTTTTTTTTTTTTCATTTCGAATGTTGGAAATGAATGTGCTAACACTTTCACACTTAGGCAATAAAATATAAAAAGAAAGCATAGATATCAATGTAACACAAAAAGCTATAATTTTCTGATATCGTGATATGCCAATGTTTTATAACAAAAACTTAAAATACAATTATCTTTTTTTTTTCCCCTTTTTTGCCGTGAGTTAGACAGTGAAAAGAGAAAGGGGATTACGTGATTAAGTTTCTTCAGCAGGTGTTTTTAGTGGCTATTATGTGCTCATTGTTAATGGTTAAAAACGTTCGTAATCGATTCTGCATAAATGCACAAGATGTATCGATTATGTATAGAATAGAATCGATAAAAAATTTCACGATCTGAACAAAGTTGAGGGACAGACATGCTAGAAAACCATTTATCTTTTAAACAATTGTATTATTCAATGATTTTTTTTTTTTTTTTTTTTTTTTTTTGGGGGGGGGGGGGGTAGTAAAAATTCGCTGGTCAAATGAGATTTATCGATTTGCTATCTGGAAAATACTTTGCTATTTAATGCATCGTTTAAATATAAATTGTACAGTACTTTAAGGGCAAAAGCTGCTCTATATAGCTGATTTGGAATGCAAGGCTGCTACCAAAGCTTAATCTTTCTTTACATATATTTACATAGCTGTTATTAAATTAGCCATTTGCAGTTAAAAAATTAATCCCCAATTTTTATAAAATTAGATTTATAGGTAATTATTAAATAGAAGTAATTGAATAATTACAGTGGGGGGAAAAAAACTTTCCTGGCAGGGCTAGAATGTGAAAAGGCTCAGAAAACATAAAAATTTCCTTCTTAAAATTTAAGATGGGCACAAAAATTACTGAAAAGGGGTCTCGCATTCCCAGTTTCAGATTTTCACTTTGAGACTAAATTCTTTTCCGAGAAAGTTCCCTTTACAGTCAGAGAAAGTACAGAGAAAACACCCAAGCTTATGAATTCAAAACAACTATAAACACATGCAGAGATATTTGTCTACTGCATTTTTATGTGACAATATGCAGTGGGGGGAGATACTTTTATCTGACTGAATTATTCTAAGACATGTATAGAAATAAAATTTTTAGCAATAAGTTTTTTCTATATTCTATGAATGTAGAGATTAGTAACTTGCCCGAAATAAAAGGGGGCACCGGAATAATATCCAGCTTCACCTACTATCTTCAAAGATTAATTATGCTTTGTTACCAGATGGCAACAATTTAACTTCTCGAAGGCTACAGTTAGTACACCACTAATCTAAATGACAAAGGAGCTGAAATTTCTTTGCTCAACTACCAAACTGCTTTATCTCACGTCATTCGAGTGTATTTTTGACAGAATGTAATTAATTATATGGTTAAATAACGAATTTTATTGAGAAATGGTAAAAGGCTGCAAGACGTGAAAGTGTCAACGTAATTTTAAATTTCAATTTACAAATAATCATCTTTAAACTAATGAATAAACATAACTAATGTGACTAACAGAATTACTGACTAAACTGTACGTGTATCGATTATGTTTTGTCTTAATTTAGTGGACAGTATATGATGGGAAATAATCTTTTGTTGTTTATACAAGAAATTTCATAAAATAGAAAAAGAAAAACATTACATTTTGTTTTACTTTTCAAAATATCATGTCTATATTCCTTTACATAAAATGTAATTTTTAGTAACAAAAAGTATTAAGAAAATGTATATTTCATCCAGTGTTGCCAGATTTGGGGAATTTTTTATTCAACATCCACCACTAAATTTTTGTTGTAACAGTTGCTTAATAACACTTCGAAGAATAATCGACTATTATGTATGTCAAGGTCCACTTCTCAAAATTTTTGGTAATAGTTGAATAAAAAAGTCCCCAAGTCTGGCAACACTGATTTCATCATAATAACAAATAAATTGATGTCTCAAAACAAAACTTCACCCAGAACAGTTGCGAAAGGGCTGTTCTAAGGCTGCAACATCCTACCTATTTGGGAATGTGTAAATTCCGACGCAGTATACTTAAATTCCATCAAAAATATTTTATTAAAATTCCCTTTTACGTAAATTACAGTACAATAGAATATGAAGAATTAAATTTGCATATTTGCATACCCTATACAACAATAATGAGTCGTAGATATTAAGAGATATCAATAGTTATTTAAATAGATCAATAGTAGATATCAATAGTTATTTGATCTGCTCAACTGGCATTTGGTTTGTTGAAATAGTGTCCGTTAGACCAACGGCACATTTTCTGTTTTTCTACGAGATATCTGCTCGAAAAGAACGTTGTTCTATTTTAAACCTTATACATGTATTTTTATTTTAAGCTTTGATAAAATCATCAGGAAAAACTTGCTATTTTTTAACCTTTAATTTATAAACGGCCTTCAGCCCAAGCTCTGCTCTCTTACCCCAAAAAATTATTCTATTTATACTTATTATTAAAAAGTATAAAAATAAATTGTAATTCCTTCTTTGTAGATTAGAAGCATTAAATTTCTGTAGTCTGCTACTATAGCAACAGATAATATATCCGTTTATGACGTTATCTGATGAAATCTAAAAAAAGAGCACTGAAGAAGTGATTATTCTCAACCTAACTGAAGAGAGAAACGAAGTGGCTTTTCCGCAGTCTTCTTTTCAATCATCGTCGCATCCCGAATGCATGCAAACAGCAAAAAATCCACTTCTTGCCCACAAGTACCCTAGAATGAAAGAAAAAACGTTTTTATGTTTGATAAGAGTTTTGTTATTACTTTCTTCTATATACAAATAAATTAATAAATAAACAAATGAAAATAATAATAATCGTGGTTTCGTAAAAATTTTCGACTTTTTGTTTCCCATTGGTTTTTCACGTTTCGAGATATCCTGAACCCAATTTGACCATATTTAGAAACAGTCTGTATGTCTGGCTGCCTCTTATTGAAATTTTGTGAGTGTTTTATTTAAAATATAATCCAGGGACTTTCAACAAACTGTATATTTGATTACACCTTAACTTAAATTGATGGTGATTAGATTTTTGGCCTATATCACCCAGCAGGCGACGCTGTTATTCTGCAATTTTCATAATTTACGGGAAGGCTATATCTTAGTTTCTATATCGTTTAAGTGCACCAAACTTGACAGGTGTGATGGCTATTATGCAAAACTAAACTGATTCTCAATTTAGGAGCATATATCGGCTAGTACCGTAACGCTGTAAAGGAAAAAAAAACTGATCCATCAGATTTATCCTTTTCTTCTTTAACATTGACTGTTAAAAAACAACTTTTCAAAGCTCCAAGTATTGCGCAATACTATTTGTGAATTTTCCCCCCTACCATCGAACTATGTCACGTGACTCACTCAAAAAGTGAGCTACGATTAACTTTTGTTTTAGTTAGAAGTGTGGTATTGCGGTGTGCAAAGATGTAGCAGTGGCTCTCTAACCGATTAACCAAAAATGTTTCATTTATTTTTTGTAAATAGTTATTTCTTTTGTGTACTGTGTATCATCGTAATGTGTCCGTGAAATTAAAAATTATGTTTTTTTTAAGTGTAACAATGAGGCGAGTCATCTTTATAAATTTTAAGAACATTTCATTCTGCATTCGTTGTTTAAATTGGCATCCCAACGTTGGGCCGAATGACTAAGTGATGTCGGCGGCTATAGAATGGAAAATAATTACAGATAAGTAAATTTTAATATTTATTTGATGATTGTTTGAACAGGAGCTAAAGGAATTTGGGCATTGTGCAGAGTGTGTTAATAAGTTAACACTTGAAAATATTGATTATCCTAATCAATGATTAGATATTTCTTAGAATCTTAATTCTAGATATGTTTAACAGTCGATCATCCTGATCTTAACGAATTTTAGATCGCCCAGATCTTATTATATTTGCATACCAGTTTCCTTTAGTATCTGTAAGTTATTTTTGATTCATAATTGTTGATATATTAAGATTTTGATAATTAAAAACAAGAATGTAGAATGCTATTTCTTAAGAAATAAGTTGAAATAATGGTGTATTGATGTAAAATAAAATATATTCTAATATAATTCTAACATAGAAAAATAAATTAAGTAAATCATAGCATCAAGTTGCTTAGAATAAATTAAGAACAACATTTCTGTTTTTTGGCGCCATTGCATTTTGCAAGGAAAAATAAACAAGTGAACTTTCATTATTATTGCGTAATCGCTTTCAGTAAAAGCGAAAAGAAAAAAGTTTTGTTTACTTTATGATTAATTATGACACTTTAAAAGATTAAATTAAGGTTGTTGTATAAATATTTTGATCTTATTGAATAGATTTATTTCTGATAAATGATCATAGAATAAATATTATTTTCTCTTGAACACATTTACGAATTATAAAATAATAGGCAACTCATAATACATAATAATAATAATGAAAGAATGAATAAACAATTTTTTGTTGTTGTTGAATAAAACGAATTTTACACAGATTTGTTTATAATAAAGATATATTAAATAGAGATCTTGTTTATTTTGTTGAATTGATAATTATATTTTTATTATTTGCATTAAAAATAAAATTTTGGTGGAATCTGTACATCAATTTGAAATATCTTGTATTTTCAATTACTCAGAATATTTAAAGGAAGAGTATTTCTTATTTACTTTCAAATAATTATTTGAAAATAGGGGTTAAAAGAGTTATTATTTCCTTTACATGTCCTTTATTGCTTTAGTTTTGAATTTATTTATTGAATAAATTGGTTAATTTAAGTTGTTTAACATATAACAATAATATATATATATATAAGTGATCTCTGTGATTTATATAAAATATTTTGGGCTATATACGTTCGCGTACTGCACATTTTTAGATATATTTTAAATTATTAAAATTCAGTTTAATCATGTCTTATATGGCTAGAGGAAAAAAAACAGATCTAATTGAATTAGCGGGTGAATTAGATATAAAAATAGATGAAAATTTAAAACTTTTAGACATTAGAAATGCTATAGTCGAAAGTCCAGATTATGATGCAGAATTCACAAAAGAATGTTTGAATCGCATCATACGGGATAGGAAAGAAAAAGAAGATTTTTCGCTGAAAGAAAAAGAATATGAAAGGTTATTTGAACTAGAGAAAACCAAATTACAGGCACAAGCTAGTGCTGCTCCTGATGCAGTATTACCTACCATGGCCCTTTCTTCCGTAGACACAAGCATGCCAAAATTAGAAATAAGCAAATTAATCCCAAATTTCGATCCGAAAACAGCTGATATAACCTTATATTTAGATTTATTTGAAAAACAATTAACATTTTTGAAGGTACCAAAACCAAAGTGGGTCGTATATCTTGTAGGTCTTTTGCCAACTGATGTCGCCAAACTAATTGCAAAAGAATCAGTTGATGATGCTCAGAATTATGATAATGTTAAGGAAATTCTCTTAAAACGTTTTAAATTAAGTGCTGAGAAGTTTCGACAACTTTTTGCCCAACACCGTAAATGTCCAGAAAGTACATGGCGAGATTTTTATTTTGATTTGCAAAACTATTTTGATGGGTGGCTTAAAGAATCTAAAGTTTCATCGTTGGAAGAGTTAAAAGATTTAATACTGGCAGATCAAATAAAAAAGAAAGCTCCTCCCGAATACAAAGAGCATTTTTTGGACCACTGGAGCGAGTGGAACAATCCTCTTGAACTTGCCGATAAACTAGATTCATATGAAGAAATTAGACTAGTAAGAAATAAAAATGTTAGAAAGGAATCCCCTAAATTCCCACATGGAAATACTTCCCAAAATTTAAGAAATCACCCCCAAAATCCTAAAACTGCGTCATCGAGAGATTATACGAAAAATGAAGATCGACCACGTGTTAGTTGCTATGGTTGTGGCAAACCAGGTGTTATTAAGGCTAAATGCTCCGCCTGTTCCCCCTCTTCTAGAAAAAGTTCAGCTGAGTTCAAAACTATTCACCTTCAGTCATTATCTATCGAAGAACCTCAGTCGACACTTATAAGAGTAAAAATTAATGGAATAAATGGAATAGTGTGTGCTGACACTGGAGCCAGTCACCCTATAGCTGGTGAAACATTATATCACCTCTTAACAAAACGAGGTGTAGAATTTGAGAAAACTTGTATGAATGTAACGTTAGCTGATGGTCTCCAAAAAGAAACTGAAATCTATTCAGCCGAAGTAGATGTACAAATTGAAGGACGATCTTTCCGAATAACTTTGTTTGCGTTACCTACTGCAAAGAATAACAGAACATTGTTGGGAAATGATTTTTTGCGTACTGCTGGAATCGTTTTGGATATTCGAAATAATAGATGGTATTACCATGATAATCCAAAGCAGAAATTTGATTTCAGTGAAGATGATATCAGGCCGTCTGAAAATCCAGTATATTCTGCTGAAGTTAACGAGCTTATGTTAAAAGAAAATGAAGGAGCCCATCTTTCTGATAAACAAAGGTCAGAACTGAATAATTTATTGAATGAATATGAAGATATCTTTGAACCAGGGGAAGAACCGACTAATAAAATTCAACACTATATTGACACTGGAAGTAGTCCTCCTGTCGCAGTACCGCCGTACCGCATGTCCCCAGCAAAGAAAGAGATGTTGAAGAAAGAGCTAGACGAGTTGTTAGCTAGCGGAACAATAGAAGAATGTGAATCTCCTTATGCTTCACCGGTGGTATTAGTACCTAAGCCTAATGGTCAGGTACGACTTTGCGTAGATTATAGAAAACTAAATTCTATTACAAAGACTGATAAATACCCATTACCCAGAATTGATGATCTTCTTCACGAAGCTAAACATACCCCTTTTATGTCAACCATTGACTTAAGGAATGGGTACCATCAAATTGAAGTAAATCCTGCGGACCGTGACAAAACTGCGTTTATTTGTCCCTTTGGAACTTTCCGATACCGGAAAATGCCTTTCGGGCTCAAGAACGCCCCATCAACATTTCAACGTATGATTGATAATTTTAGAAATTCCTTAAAGAACATATTAGTCCTTTCCTATTTAGATGATATTATCATCTTATCTGAAACTTTTAATGAACATTTAGATAATTTGAGTGCAGTTTTTAAGAAATTACGAGAATTTAAGTTGCACGCTAATCGTGAAAAATGCAATTTCGCTTGTAACCGTGTAAAGTATCTGGGACATTACATTACTAGTAAAGGACTTGAAGCTGATCCTGATAAAATTGCTGCAATTCAAGAAATACCGGCTCCAAAGAATGTAAAGCAACTGCAGTCCTTCCTGCAAACTTGCTCATGGTACAGAAGGTTTATCCCAAAATTCTCTGAAGTTGCTAGACCTTTGACTAATTTGACGAAGAAAAACGCTGTTTGGGTTTGGGGAGAAGAACAAGAAACATCTTTCAGAACCCTAAAACATCTTCTAATGAGTTCACCCATTCTCAGTCAAAATGATCCAACTAAACCATATATATTAAGAACAGACGCTAGTAACTATGCCCTTGGTGCAGTTTTGTTACAAAGCACTGGAGCAGAAGAACATCCAATTGAGTATGCAAGTAGGTTACTCACAAAGGCCGAAAGAAACTACTCCACGACTGAAAGAGAGGCCTTAGCCATCGTATGGGCTTTGGACAAGTTTCGTGCATATATTGACGGTCAAGAAGTCACTGTAGCAACCGACCATCAACCTCTTAGATGGTTAATGAACTTAAAGTCTCCAACAGGTCGCCTCGCGCGATGGGCACTACAGGTACAATCCTTCAACCTGAAGATAGAATACGTGCCTGGTAAGGCTAATGTTGTTGCTGATATGTTGTCCAGACCCTTCTGTCCACACGAAGAAGGAAAATGTGAAATTTGTTCAATTTCAATAGATATCCCTCCGCGAAGTCCAAGAGAAATACGACAAGAACAATTAAAAGATGAAGATATAAAGAAAATTATCGAGTCTTTGGAAAGTATAGATAAGAATGAAGATTTCGCTAACTGGAGTAGTCGTGGTTACTTGATGAATCAAGGCGTTTTATATAGATATTCTCCCGAAACAGAATCAGAAGAAGCGCAATTAGTAGTCCCGGTTCAAGAGCGAGAAAGAGTGTTAAAAGAGCATCATGATGCACCCTCAGCTGGACATTACGGAATTGAAGGAACATTCGATAGAATCGCAAAGCGGTACTACTGGACTGGTATGCGAAGATATATTACAGAATATATCAAGAATTGTCCCGATTGTTGTCGTTATAAACCTAGTAACCAGAAACCATCTGGCTTATTACAAACACCGATCTATAATCAACGATTTGAATCCCTTTCAATTGATTTATTCGGCCCTTTACCTAAAAGCAATGAAAAGAAATGGATCTTCATCATAGAAGATTGTGCCACCAAATGGGTGGAACTATTTGCATTAACTTCCGCAACTGCTAAAGAGTGTGCGAACACTCTAATAGAGGAAGTGTTCCTTAGGTATGGTTTGCCTAGAAGGGTAATAAGCGACAACGGGCCGCAGTTCGTAAGTGCTGTAATGCAACAAGTTTGTTACATCCTGGGAATCGCACAAACCCTAACTCCGGTTTATCATCCACAGGCAAACCCTGTGGAAAGGAAGAACAGAGATCTAAAACCCCGTCTGGCCATGTTGGTTGGGAATGATCATACTACCTGGAGTGAGAAGCTACCAATAATTAGATTTGCCCTTAACACAGCAAAATGTGATTCAACTGGCCAGACCGCTGCATACCTCATGTTTGGGCGAGAACTACGCACTACCGATGATATTGCGCATGATTTCCGAAGTGTTGTGCACAATGATAATTTCGTTCCCGAAATAACACCGTACTTGAAGAAATTTGCCAATTTCACTAAACAAGTACGAGATCGAATTGAGGAAAGACAAGACCAGCATAAACGCTATGCAGACAGAAAATTTAAAAAGGCTCCTTCTTTCAAGCAAGGTGACAAGGTATGGGTTAATACCCACCCCATTAGTGACTCTAGTAAAAACCGAACTTCCAAATTCATGCCCAGGCGCGATGGCCCTTATACAATTTTATCACAGAGATCACCAGTTTCGTATACATTAGGTACTACAGATAATCCTTTTACTCCCATAGGGAATTACCATGTATCCGCTCTGCAACCATATACAGGTCAGGACACTACTCCTGTTCGTCCGATCCAAAGGAGAGGTCGACCGACGAATACTACAACCTCAACTAGTAGGAAAGGTGGTCAACAACGAGAACAGTTGCCCAAACGCCCTGCTGTGCCCACCAGGAAGCAACCCCCCAGAAAAGCAAGCTGTATACCGAGGACGATGTACACAGCTTGAGGGGAAGTCTGTAAAGGAAAAAAAAAACTGATCCATCAGATTTATCCTTTTCTTCTTTAACATTGACTGTTAAAAAACAACTTTTCAAAGCTCCAAGTATTGCGCAATACTATTTGTGAATTTTCCCCCCTACCATCGAACTATGTCACGTGACTCACTCAAAAAGTGAGCTACGATTAACTTTTGTTTTAGTTAGAAGTGTGGTATTGCGGTGTGCAAAGATGTAGCAGTGGCTCTCTAACCGATTAACCAAAAATGTTTCATTTATTTTTTGTAAATAGTTATTTCTTTTGTGTACTGTGTATCATCGTAATGTGTCCGTGAAATTAAAAATTATGTTTTTTTTAAGTGTAACAATGAGGCGAGTCATCTTTATAAATTTTAAGAACATTTCATTCTGCATTCGTTGTTTAAAACGCTGTTTTTGGCCGCACTTTTTATGAAGTATTGGGTGGTTGCAAAAGTTTATGCCCGATTTCATAGATAAATTTATCCATGATTGATCATTTTAACTTATGAATTACCGCTAAGAAGATTACTCAGAGACTAATATTGATCATTCTATTGTGTTTTGCCATTTAAAAAACTTGAAAATCCGATATATGGGTTCCGCACGTTTTGACAAAACGGAACAAACTGAAACGGTTTCAAATCTTTCTCTCTTTGCCATTAATAAAACAAATCTTTCTTGAACCAAGTCATAACTGGAGATTAAATATAGGTTTGGCATAACTACAAAAAATAATGATAATAATAATATAATAATAATAATAATAATCTTAAGCTGGAAGAGTAGAATTTATGGCTAAGGCTGAGTTG
The DNA here is from genome assembly GCA_963930645.1 of Salticus scenicus. Taxonomy (NCBI): domain Eukaryota; kingdom Metazoa; phylum Arthropoda; class Arachnida; order Araneae; family Salticidae; genus Salticus; species Salticus scenicus. Next base: position 153,640,547 of record OZ005654.1, read on the forward strand.
TATCCAGCGAAAGTGTGTCTAGCACGATTGCGGTGAAATTGGGTTTCGAATCATATCCAAGTTTTTTAAATGGTGAAAAACAATAGAATTAGCAATATTTAATCTGTCTGTAATATTTTTCAGTGGTAATCAATTGAGCATAATTATTTAATTCACGAATCAAGTCCTTATAAAATCCGGCATGAACTTAGATTAAAAGAGTCATCTAACATTTATTAGCTATATCACAGCTTCTAAAACATGAAATCACAACTTTATATGCAATTTTTTTATTTCGAAAAAACATGTTGACTAAATTTTGGCGTTTATGACCCAACAGACTACCTATGAATATTATGCACAAACTTAATATTATATAATATGCATATTGTGCAAAACTGTGATACTTTTAGTTTAATTCATATCACCCGAGAAGTGACGTTGCAATTATTCACTTTCTAGGATTTTCCAGAAAACTATATCTCAGCATTTATTTGTCAAAATTGCTACATATGCAAATAATACAAATGCTATGCAGTATGCTATAGAGAGAAACCTTGTGTTGATTTTATTTTTTTATTCATATAAACAAGTGGATGGTGCTCTTATATATAGCATTGTTATATATAAGAAAGTTTATTGATAGCCATGGCATAATTTTTCTTAATATAGATAATATAGAGCGAGAAATATTAAATTTTAAATAATAAAAATTTGCTTTAATTCTAACAAATATGCATGAAATTCTGCATACAGGTAGATATTAGGCTTGTGCAAGAATGAAGTTTTATATTACTTTTGCGTTAACGAAACATAGAAGAAAACAGGTACAAGAGAAGAATGATGGAGAAAAAATTAAATATATATATATATACATTGTTTTTTGAGCAAAATTGATATTTTAAAACTCATGAGTGGATTGAAATTATTTGTTGAAATAGGATATATGACTGTCTCCTAATACATGAAATTCAAAAGTGCCAAATGAAAAATTATAATAGTAAATAAATATCAGCGAATTTAGTTAACTTGCTATGTATACGAATTGTAAATTAAATTAAATTAAAACATCAATTTTTAATGTAATTGAAAGACCAATGTAAACAGTTCTAGCTGCCCAGATGAAAAATAATAAAATAAATAAATAAATAAATAAATAAACTAAAATAATAATCAAGTAGATTTGGTTTATAAGTTGCAAAAAATTTCAAAAATCGTCCAGTTCAAATATTGCTGTAACAATGGATTGAGCAATCAGTATAACTTATAACTGTACTCATTTTTTGCATAAGACATTAAAAAAGGTAAAAAACAGAATGTTGTAATGGTTAAAAATCATTCCTATAATTTATTTTAATATATTTTATTAGAACAGAATTTCTGTTCTTAGAAATGTGGATATTAAGTACGATGGTTAATTTTTATCGTCAGTCTTATCTGTAATGTTCATTAAAATAAGAATAAGACTGAAGTGTCATCTTCCAAATGACCTAAATTAAAACTATATCATAATAGTTATCTCACAAGGAAACATTCAAAAGGTGTCATCTTCAAAAAGTATTGAAAAAAATATATGTGATTCTACTCTTCCTAAAACACCAGAAAATGAAAAAATTATCGGCTGAAATTAATTACAGCGACCACAAAAAATTATCAAAATTAAGCATATTTGGCGCTTTCACACTGCTTGGTGATTGATTTTGAGTACTTGGCGGAAAAGCAAAACACGGTTCTGTTCGTACACGGCAATCTCGGTGCTAGCAAACGTATCGCCTAACAGCGCTAAATCGCCAAATATGCTTAATTTTGATCGTTTTTTTTTTTTTTTTTTTTTTTTTTTCTTTTTTTGTGTGATCACTGTAATTAATTTCAGCCGATAATTTTTTCATTTTCTGGTGTTTTATGAAGAGTAGAATCACATATATATTTTTCAATACTTTTTGAAGATGACACCTTTTGAATGTTTCCTTGTCAGATAAAAAAATTTATATCGATTTCATTTAAAGCATCGTGCAAATTCTGACAAAGAAAAAAAAAAAAAAAAAAAAAAAAAAAGAAGAAGAAGAAGAAGAAGAAGAGGCATAGCGACGCGATGTGCTAATTGACATTTGTCAGAATCTAATTAAAAAACAATAAATTTCAAGCTTCAACAAATATATAGTTGCGGGTATTAGTTCTTGAGTTACAGCACATACAGACAGACATATCTAAAAACTGTCAGTTTTTGTTAAGGACATTTCAAAATCTGTAAAGCTATCAAAAACCGGAAACCGAAAATTTTATAAAATCCAATACTTTAATCTTATGAATGTAGAAGTAAGTAAAAATATTATAAATAGGTCAACGTACGTTGTGTAATCAAAATCAAGAATAACATTACATTTCAATGTCACTGTAATTCATTGTTTCAGCAATTATCATAAATACGATCCTCTGATTTTCATGAACGAAAAAAATATATATATTAAACAACGAAACAGGAAAAACTGGACAGTTGAATGAAAATATATGCATTTTGACTAGCGATATTGATTTCTTACATTGCGATTCTTATTAATTTAATGTGACTTTTTTTATTACTTCCATTACCCGACTACCGTAGGTAATGGAAGTATTGTATTTGGTCCGAAAATTCGATGTCGAGTTTTCACCTGATGTACATGTTTTAAGGTCTCTTGAGTCCAAAAATGTTTTGGCAATTAGTCAATGTGTGTGTGTGTATGTATGTGGGGAATCTTCTGACTATCATATCTCTGAAACTATTAAAGATAGAACTACCGAACTTAGAATTGAGACAGATATGGTGTACAGATGATTTTTCCAATTTTTGGTAAAAATTGGAAGACCAGAAGTAAGACATCCGGAACCGGAAGTGGCACCGGAAGTTTGCATCTCGAAAACGGCTCTAATGATTTTCTTCAAAGTTGCTGTATAAACACTCTATCACATGTCCTTTCGTATGAAATAGTTGATTAGTTCAGGAAAATCGATAGGCGTCCTGTATAAATACCTCAATTTCAGGTCTCGCAAATGTGTTCCCTTAAAAACGACTGTACAGACTTTTTTCAAACTCGCCGAATTCGACCATTTAGATATACTTTTGTATGTAGTTATTGTTTTCCGGTCAATAATTGAATATCTCAAGTTTTAGTAAAAGTCGGTATCTCAAAAACGGCTCTAAAGATTTTTTTGAAAATTGCTACATAAACTCATTTTAAATATCCTTTCTGATTTGTCACGTGGTTATTAAAGGAAAATTAACAGTCATCCTGATTAATTATATCAGTTTTAGATCCCGGAAATTAATGTTTCAAAAAATGGCTCAACCGATTTTTTTCTTTTTAATTTTTTTTTTAATCCGCTATGTAAATCTGTTTTATATGTCTTTACACGTGTATCAGCTTTCTCTTACCGGAAAATTTTTAGGGGTCTAATTTTTTAGGTCAATTTTGTGTCTTTTATTCCCAAAAAGTGTATAATACGTGTAATATTAGGTAATGGAAGTCGTGTAATTGTTTCACACCAGATTCCTTTTATTTATGCATATATGGAATCCTTTTTTTATATTCAGTACAATATAGTAATATACTGTAATTATGAAACCTTTCAACTGTAAGGTTTTGAAGTACCAATACGTTTTAAGGTTTCATGAGTTCATTTTTGCTATATTTACGGTGATTTGTGTATATGTATAATTAAGATCGATGACGTCTATTCGCTTTGTTCGATTATACTGTAACTTGGTTGATATGTTATAGGTTGACTCGCGTGATCTGAATATATTTTCACATGCATTTTCATTAATGTAGGAATTGGAGTTCTTAACAGGGGTTCAAAGAAGAATTCTTTATCATTACAACCAATGGACACAAATTATTTAAAGTTAGCCAGTTTCAAAACTCTACATTCGATTAAGATATAAAATGGTAGGCATGTTATATAAATACCGTCACAAGAACTAAACAGATTTACATGAGCGTAGAATTTATAGTATTTTCACATGACCGGAAAGCATATAATTCTTATGCGTTCTGGTCTTTGGACTCAAACAGTTTAAAGTTCACTTTAATAACTTTAGATTCTAAAATAATAATAAATGTTTTCTATTGCATGTATTTGTATACTAATAAATACTTTCTTATATCATTTACAGCTCTTTTACAAAGACGCACTAAAGAATTTTAAATACATTTCGACCTATTGTAGGAGATACAAATTGGGCAAGAGGTATCAAACACACTATTATAACTTTCCTTTTTGTTTATTTATTGACTTCTACTAAGCTTTATTGCCTAAATGATCAGAAAATTGAATGGAGTCATTTTAGATTTTTGTAAATAATAGTTTGTTAGTTTTCAATTTCTCAGAGTCTCCTTTGAAAAGAATCGTTGAAATCCAGATTCATTACTATTATTTTTTCCCTTGTCGAAAATACCTGATATATCAATAATTTTTACTAATTCAAAAGACGCTGATTTGTTCACGTTCTGATTGGATAAAAACACAGACTGAGATTTCAAATTATTGCTAAATTCTAATGAATATGATAATTTTCAATGCCATACTTTTGGAGAAATTCTAGATTACGTATATTTGCAGTTCAAAATAGGAATTTGTACATTTTGACTATATTTTCAGAAATGAATATTTTGATTACTTTTAGTTTCCACTGAAAAATTATGAATTTACAGCTTGTTACATTTAGCTAGATTGTGAAAAAGCGTTACATTTATAATTCAACATTCAGTCTGCTCTATATCTTAAGGTTAAATATTAAATGTATTGGTGCTTGTAAATTAATAGATAATAATTGAGAAGACTAAAACAACGAGACTTCAACTTTTTTAGTATGGTACTGAATGTACAACTTTTAAGGACCCTCTTCACTCACCGCTGCCGGAAGCCGAAGCTAATGTTATTCTATGGGAAATTTTTCTTTACAAATAACTTATTAAGTAATACATATTTTTAAATTCCGTTTTCACATTCTGAAAATTCCCAGCTGTTAAATTGACGGACTTTTTTTTTTAAATGTATTTTTTTAATTTTTTATATTTTATTTTGAATCTGCAAAATACGAATTTTCAATGTGTGAATTTTTTTCATTTCGCAATTTCAGAATAAAATATTAAAAATTAAAAAAATACATTTTTAAAAAAGGTCCGTCAATTTAACAGTTGACAATTTTCTGAATGTGAAAAAACAAAATTTAAAAATATGTATTAGTTAATAAGTTATTTGCAGAGAAAATTTCCCCATAGAATAACATTGGCTCGGGCTTCCGGCGACAGTAAGTGAAGAGGGCCGTTAAGGCAAATACTCTGGAATAAGAAAATAGAATAGAAGAAAAATGAAAACTCAACTAAACAAGCATTTTTAAAGAACGAAGAAAACTCAGTTGTGAAAGTAAGATTTTTCTTAAATCTTTCTCTCTACTATTGCTGTTTGGTATAACTTTATTAATTATTTACTTTTTATGAAGAACTGCTTGGTAATTTAAAAAACTACATTAATTATAAACATCATAAATTACTATGTTCCATTTTCTTTTTAAATGTTCAATATTTTAGGGTTTTTTTTTTTTTTTTTTAAGCTACAGAATTGTTCCACTTACGCTATTTGCCTTTACGTAATCCTTGACTGCTCCTCTCCTGAGCTATGCTAAGAATCGGTAATCGCAGTTATTTTTATAATTTCTAACCACTTCAAGACAACTAAAGAGATTTACGGTAACAACACGGATTTTTTGTTGGTCGTTAAAGATTTGTGTTATACTTAAAGTTCACTGACTGGCAGTTTAGACAGTCTGTTTCTTGGAACTTGTATCTCACTTTAAATATTTTTGGTTTGGTTTTACTTTTTAAGAAAACATTCTTTCTTAGACATTTTTAAATTTCGAAAAGTAAGCAAATTTTAAAGTGCGTTTAAAAAATATGGCAGGTTAATTATTCAATTATTATTAATTAAATATTGGTTAATTAAAGTATGAAGAATTAAATTGTTAATTGCAGTTGTAGCAATCGATCGTACATATTGAAAATATTTTGACAGTTTTTGACAAATTTCTTAGACGATTTAATTTTATTGAATATTTTAAACTCCTACCAAAAATAACTCTATTTTAAAATTTGCTCTACTTTAACTTTGTAATTTTTATTTATTTATTTATTTTATTATTATTATTATTATTATTTGTTAGTGCATTTATGCTATTTTCCTGCGCGTCTTTTCAAATTTTTAATATTGTCGGTATTATCTACTTGCACAAAAATTGATGGTATAAATAATTAGATAAATTTTTTAATCGTACTTTTATTTTTCTTCTATCTCAAAAGAATTACTTAAAAAAGAATGTTTCGAAAATTTAAAAATTTCAATTGAAACAGTAGATAAGAGATTTACTAGTAAAGTCATTTGTATGATACACAACTGACCTTCTGTAATGGCCGAATTTCACATTCATTGATTATAGATCCATGCGAAATCAATTGCAAATGCGAAGAAATAAAATAATTCATCATCATCATCTTTAGGGAATAGGCTAGGAGCATGTTCCGGCTTCTTGGTCTAACCACCGTTTTCTAGGTCTGTCACGGTCTCGCTTGCCCTTTGGAATGTAATAGAAGGCAGCTCTCGGTAGTCTACCGCGTGTCATATGTTGGACATGATTTTTCCAATTGGTGCGGTATACATTCATCTTGTCTATGATGTTAAGAACTTTTAATTCTCTTTTAATTTCTTCATTCCTAATTTTGCCCATAATTGTGCAGCCCTTTAGAGATCGTAGATACCGCATCTCTGCTGCCTGGATCCTGCTTCTCTCTTGGGCACTCAGGGTCCATGTCTCTGAGCCATACAGCAAAGTGGGCACTGCCATAATCTTATAAAATAATTATGCTGGACAATTAACTAGCCATATATTACACCGTAAAAGTAAAAGAAAGGGAGATGAGGTGGGATAAAGAAAGAAAGATAAGTGGAATTTCCATTATTATTAGTAGTACGACAGGACTATTTCTTTCGGTCTGCCATTTTGCGTTGTTACCATTTAAAAACGGTCCACTTCCAATATGCCAGGATGCCTGCCAATATCCAATTTTACTATTTAATTTTTTAAAATATCTTAAAGTATTTAGAAATTATATTGATAAACTCATCAGCCGTGAAAATTCCTTTTATGTAGTTTAGAGTATTAGGTTAATTTTTTTAAATAGTAAAATATCCAATTTTACTATTTAATTTTTTAAAATATCTTAAAGTATTTAGAAATTATATTGATAAACTCATCAGCCGTGAAAATTCCTTTTATGTAGTTTAGAGTATTAGGTTAATTTTTTTATACCAACTATGTGAAAATTGCCTGAGCCGAGAATCGAATCCGGGCTCTCCACTTAACGTGAGCTCTTCCACTGAGCCACCCTGTCATAACCAGCGCGACATTTCTCACATAATAACCGTTACATCTGGCATTTGCAGATACGGCGACCTTGCCAACGGTTATTATGTGAGAAATGTCGTGCTGGTTATCAGCCAGGGTGGCTCAGTGGAAGATCCCACGTTAAGCGGAGAGCCCGGGTTCGATTCTCGGCTCAGGCACATAGCTGGTATAAAAAATAGACCTTATACTCCAAACTACTTAAAATATCTTAAAATATTTTGTCAAATCCGTAAAAACTTTTACACTTTTACATTTTTAAAAACCTACTCTTAAGCTAGAGATTCTTCCTCGATCGCATGTAGAAACCAATTGCCGATCTTGGCATGTGAGACCATCAATGTTTAAAAATTGGATGGCTTCTGAATATTTGTTGACTATATCTTCCAAATATGTATTGATGATGGTTTCTGAATATTATCGGCGATATCTTCTGTAGATATATTGATAATGACATTTGCATATTTTTTGGCAATATTTTCTACATATATATATTGATGATGGCTTCTGAATATTTGTTTGCGATATTTTCGGAGTACATATTCAAGATGGCTTCTTACTATGTGTTGGCGATATCTTTCTGAATATGTATTGGTTATAGCTTTTGAATATTTGTTGGCGATAACTTGAGGATAGGTATAGATTATGATTTCTAAAAATTTGTTGTCGAGGCCTCTAGGATATGCATGGATTATGATTTCTAAATATTTGTTGGCTATTTCTTCTGGATATGTTTTGATAAATAGCTTCTGGATAAATTGCTACATTTTCTTAATGGGGATGTCTTTCTTAATGATGATGTCTTCTGAATAGTTGGGGAATGAATACATCTATCTATCTATCTATCTATCTTTATTTTACTTTACTTTATTTTATTTTTTAAGCTACAAGATTGTAATTTATAAATTAGTACTATCGTACTAAATTAAGTTCAAAGACCAGATTATTATTATTATTATTATTTATGTTACACCTATTTTTTTCAAGGGATTTTTCAAAAAAAAAAAATTACGAGAAATTCTATTTTGAACAAAAAAAATGAAATTAATGTGGCATTTCCCTAGCATTTTTGCTGCCTGGGAAATCCCGTATTTTTATTTCTTTTCACTTTTATAGACACGACACATACACTATATATATGTGTGTGTGTGTATATCTATATGTCACAATATATATACATATATATATATATATATATCACTGTTACATACACACTACTTTAAAAGAAAAAAAAATCCAAACACTTTTTTTACAGTAAAGTATAAAATGGTTAGTAATCGATGTATCAATAATATTTGTACTGTAATGAACAGGGCCAGATTATGGCACGGGCACACGGGGCACTGGCCCAGGGCCTCCAAATTTAGGGGGCCTCATTTCCAAAAATTGAGAAGTAATACAGAGGCTGTTCGCACATTTTTTAGAGGATTTTGATGGCGTGTACTGAAACAATTTCACTCATATTTCGTGTTTTATTTGTTCAGTTTGATAGCCCTTGTTCTTAACTATCATTCTACATCGTAATTTCTATGATAATAATGCTTTTTATACTATCGGAAGAGGTATATTTTTCTACTCCTCTTGAACGGCTTTCCAAAGTCCACAAAGCGTTGTAGTTCGGTGTTTGGATAATGCTGATTTTAAGAGTCGAAAAACACAAAAATCCAACAGTGATACATCAGGAGATTTAGCAGGAATATCAGTGAAGGGTAAAGTTTTAATTCCCGTTTTTTGTTCCATTTTTTTCTAGAAAAGCAATTGCGGATTGTGATGTGTGGCTGCTTGTTTTGTCTTGATACAATTCAACGGATTGATAGCATTGTGGATAAAGATCTGGATTTTCATTTTTAAAAATTGGAATTAAAATATGTTCTTGATAGTATTTAGAGCTGATTTTGACATTTTTGTCACATTTCTTTTGCTTTTATCTTGCGCTTGTATGAAAAACCAGTGACAATCATAAATCCTTTAAAAAAACTTTCTTTTGATTCTTTGAACCATGTAGAAAAAAAAAAATTCTCCACTTTTGTGATAATAAATTGATCTTTTTTTATTGCAACCACTTAAATAGATCCAAGATTTATCTATTGTTGCGACATTTTTACATTTTTCTCCTGATAAATGTTCTTCATAAAGATTTAACTAAAAACTCAATTTGGAAAGAAAACAAACGCATCTTTCCAACCACTGCCTTTTTAAAAGCGCATTTTTGCATCTAAACAAAAATTCTAAATATCAGAAGATAGATAAAACTTCCAAAAATATAACTGTTGTGAAAATAAAATTCTCCATGCAAACGATTTTTTCTTACTGCGAAATAAAATCGTCTAAAAAATGTGCGAACAGCCTCTGTATAGTACAAATTTCTTCATTATATGTGTATTAAAGACAAAAATTGATTTCATTTTTCTTTCTATATTTTATTAGAGAGCTTAAACAATTATAAAATTTTGTGACTAATTTCCTACACATTGGCTGATTAATGTGCTACATTTTTTCATTTGTCTTGAACATAAAACTAATGATTTTGTTATAGGTTGCTAAAAAAAAAAAAAAAAAAAAAAAAAAAAATGAGGAAATAGACGGTATAATTGAAGGAAAAAATTGAAAAACGCACTATTTTTATTTATTTATTTTTGATTTTGAGAAAGAGTCCTTTTGGTGAGCTTCTTAGAGCAGGGCATGGGGGCCTCCGTATAGCATCAGTGCCCCGGGTCTTCAAAAAGCATAGTCGGGACCTGGTAATGAAAGGAAACAACTAACGGCAATATTATGCACGTTGATTCTAAATAATAATATAGGCAAAAAAAAACCTTTATAAATTCTTTCTCTTTCAGAATACTTGAAATTCAATTTAATCTAACAACGATATCTTTCTAAAATTTCATGATATTTGATTGAAGATTGTTTTTTTTTTTTTTTTTTTCAGAGTATCTATATATATTTGGCATAAAAATGCGCATATTGCATTAGATATTTAATATCTTTTTTTTCTAATTACAGCAATGTGTGTCTATTGTTGTATATGTAGTTTTCAAAAAGAGATGTTGCATTAGTTTGCAAAACTTTCATATTAGAAACAAAAAACTTTTGAAAAAATTTCGTTGTTGTAAAGGAAATATTTATATCTCCTACACGTGCTATTCAAAAATAAATTAATACAGATTAATAAAAGTCTCATAGCCACATGCTACAGCAACAACAAATTCCAAACATTATTTCTTTTATATAGAGAGAATTTCCAAACAGTATTGTTCTTCTTTAATTTGTTGTTTGCCCCTGCTTGCCTTTGAAACAAAACTTTCAATGGAACATATGAGGTATAATACGTTTTTTATTCTTCACAATTTTGGAAACTGAAATAGCGGAAAGTAAGGAAATATTATTTTTTGATTATTTTTTGCATGGAGTCTAATAATTTGCGCATTTTTAAGTACATTATAGGTCACCGTCGTAGGGAAGGATGCATTATTAATTACGAAATAGATTATTTTGGGAAGGAAATCTTTTTGCGAATTATATACTAACTACAAGATTACTAATACGGATGAGTTTGAAAACATGACATCTTGATCATTCAGTAAGTGCTTTAAAATTATTTGCCATTGACCTATAGGCAGATGTCGTACGCTCAAATAAAAACGCAAGAGTTAAGCCTCAGAGCATATTAAATGTAATTCAGATCCTTGTGTCAAGGCTACTCCAACAACTAAATAATTCCACCGTAATGAACTCAATTATTCAAGGGCAGTAGAGCGTGAATTCGAATAAAACAGTTGCAGACGAAAGTTCTAGGACTCCGGATTTCATTTTCTTTTGTCCTATCTCTAATACAGTGGATTGTAGTTGGTTGATTGACAGATGGTGGAATTAAATAGGATATGCTGAATAATTTTTACAAGCGCAAAATATCGCAGAACATTTTGTGGAATCTTAGTTAGTTTGAAAAAATTTATATATATATTTCAGCTGATAAAATAAATAAAGAAATAAAATACAGGTGTCTATGAAATGTCTGACACATTTTGATGTGTAATAATCATAAAATAATGAAGATACATTTAAATTAATAACGTTAATGGTTAGATAGATTCAAAAAGTTTTATAGCCTTTGTCAATGAATTTCCATCGTCGCAAGGAGAATACCAAGACCGTAGTCGATTTCACGCCAGGTATGAAGCAAGCAAATTGACATTTACACAGCGGCTATTTCGAATAATAACCAATCGTGAGTGGAGGGGTGGGGGAATTGTAAATAAAAACGTTCACACTATAAAAGAAAATATCTGAATTATTGTATGCATACATATCATAGGTTTGTTTATA